>JAYKAV010002797.1:605560-651808 GCA_035582835.1 Phoebastria nigripes | reverse complement strand
GGTGGCAATGTTCCCCCCCACACCCAATAAAGAATGGAGATTCTCCTTGGCTCTCTTTTTGTCGTTAATGTATTTGTAAAAACATTTTTTGTTGTCTCTAACGACAGCGGCCAGATTGTGTTCTAGCTGGGCTTTTGCCTTTCTGATTTCCTCTCTGCATGACCTAACGAGATCCCTGTACTCTTCTTGAGTTGCCTGCCCCTTCTTCCACAAGTCGTAAACGCTCCTTTTTTTTCCTGAGTCCCAGCAAGACTCCCGGTTCAGCCAGGCCGGTCATCTTCCCCGCCCGTTCTTCTTATGGCATATCGGGACAGCCTGCTCCTGCGCCTTTAAGACTTCCTTCCTGAAGAACGTCCAGCCTTCCTGGACCCCTTTGCCCTTCAGGACTGTCTCCCAAGGGACTCTCTCGACCAGTGTCCTGAACAGGCCAAAATCCGCCCTCTGGAAGTCCATGGTAGCTGTTTTGCTGGCCTCTCTCCTTACTTCACCAAGAATTGAAAATTCTATCATTTCATGGTCGCTAAGCCCAAGACGGCCTCCGACCACCACATCTCCCACCAGTCCTTCTCTGTTTGTAAACAGCAGGTTGAGCAAGGCACCTCCCCTGGTAAGCTCACTCACCAGCTGCGTCAGAAAGTTGTCTTCCACACACTCCAGGAACCTCCTAGACTGTTTCGTCTCTGCTGTGTTGTGTTTCCAGCAGACGTCTGTGAAGTTGAAGTCCCCCACGAGAACAAGGGCTAGCGATCCCGAGACTTCTGCCAGCCGCTTGTAGAATGCTTCATCCGTCTCTTCATCCTGGTTGGGTGGTCTATAACAGACTCCCAGCAGGATATCTGCCTTRTTGGCCTTCCCCCTCATCCTTACCCATAAGCACTCGACCTTATCATCACCACAATGGTTAAGCTCTAGGCAGTCAAAACACTCCCTAACATACAGAGCCACCCCACCCTCCTCAGAGCTAGCTAATGTCAGAGCTAGACCACTTGTATTGGACACTCACATGTATAGGAAGTAAATTGTCCTTCCCAATATCTGTGGTATCTCAGTTTGGAAAAATAATGGAGAGTGTCATGGACCAAGAGCAGAATGTCCCAAAAGACTAAGTTACTTGTGAGCCCCTAGTCTTCACTTCTCTCACTCCACATCTCTGGCTTCTCCTACTTCATGGCGTCCATGGGCACAGCCTCACCTATTCCTTGGTTGTGAGAATCTGGCACCATYAAGGCTCTTCCTTTTTCTGAGGTCAAAAGAAGGGAAGTTTAATTAACACAGGCAAGCCTGCAAACTCATATCCAGTCCTTCCTATGGGATGTGAGCTGTGCCTTCTGCTCACTCCTTCCCTGTGGAAAGGAGATGCTGAAGATCATGAAGATAAATGTCTTCCATGTATGAGGGGTTTGAAATGCTTTTTAAGGTTTAGATATGCAATTCTGTCGCTAGGCACCAACTGAGCCATGGTAATGGGTCCGTGTGTACTTTCTAAGGCTGCGGCAGATGACAGCTTAAATACGCTGGTTTAGGGCTCTTGCTGAGGCTTAAGCTGATGTGTTTTACCTCCTCTTCACTGCAGGTTAACAGCATGGTCATGGCTGTCTGTTGTGCCTCCGCTGACATGCTGTGACTTGGGAGATGCAGCTGCTCCACTGATTATTACTACTGGACATGACTACTGGATTGGGGTTTTCACCAGTATCTTAGTCAGAATTCTCTGGATCCTGACTTGGGGGACAGACACTGGCTCCTGGATATGAAAGAAGAAAGTACTTCAAAGCTGAGAAACTCTTTCCAGCCCTCTGAGAGCCCAACTTTGGGAACTTCAAGATCAGCATTCAAACTTGCCATGAGCTGCAAAGGGAACCTACAAAAACATCTGACAAAGATGCACTTGGCAGCTATAACTCACAGCTCCAATAGATACCAATAACCATGGGCTCTCCACCTGGCTCCTCGGAGGTAGCCACCTTATCATCTCTGTCCCTCAAGCTCCTTCCCTATACATCTTTTCTCTACAGGTGCCTGCTACCTTTTCTTTCAGAAATGGCCTATAATATATTCAGTAAAGCAAGTGTTGCCCATTTCTGTTTAGCTTTGAAGTCTGCTGCTTCTATTTCAGACTTGAGGGAGGGCTCATGCACCCAAACACTTGTTTAATTTTTCCAGCTGTACCATATGGTCTAATAAAAATGAACACCTCATTCTGCTAATCTTGCACTGTTGTCCTATGGATATTCACACTGAGAGAGCTGTTGTATCCGGCTGGATCAGAAAAAATGTGCACCTGTAACAAGTAATACTCTACCCAGGGCAGGTGTTAAGAGATTGTGTCTCTGTGACTTATTACCAAGCTCCTGCAGCAATCAAAAATTAATCCTTTAATGTATGTATTCAATTTTCAAAATAAAGTGATTAAGGAGGTCCTTGACTTGAACCACAGGGTGGGGAAGGGCCTCAAGAAGCCAGCTAATCCATATCTGGTTGTCCAGTATCTGTTGAAAGCAGGTCATTCCCCACAGGTTTGCCTGTCCTGTCCTTAAAGCCCTTTGGTGACAGAATATATGCAGTCTGCCCAAACAACCCAGACAAGTGCATCCCTGTCCTTTTCCTTAGAAAGGCTATTTTAACCTGAAAAGATCTGTTGAGTCTTTATTGACTTAATTTAAATCCACAGCTTGTCATAGTCACCACTGCAGTTCTCAACAAATGATGTCTGCGCAGCACTCGTTTAATGTATACCTGTGCTCTTTGTAGGTTAAGCAGTCCCTTTTCCTGCATTTTTTTCTTGGGAGAAAAAAGTTTTACCCATGTGGGACCTGAACCCATGATCACAGGTTGAGATCAATATCTCATGCATGAGACCACTGGGACTGCTACACACAATTTATGACTCGGATTAGTAAAATCTGTTGAAGTTCTCTCTATGCCAAACTCTCTTCTATGGAAGCTACACTCTTGGACAAATTTTCTTGTTTAGTAATTGAGGAAAAATCATGTCATCATCAGAGGGACTCAGTTTGGTGCATCTTAGCAGAGGCAGCAGAGCACTACAATACACTATATGGATGGATTTAATGCTGACAATATAAATAGGACACCGATAGGGATATCCTTCCTTTTAATGTTGCATAAGTGAGAAAAGGTGATCTGCACATTTCTACAATCAGGGAATGTTGTCCGTTTCCTGATTCCGGCGCCAACTCTGCATTTAAATTCCAACCATATTGTTACAGTCCATTAATTTTCCTAGACGATGCTCTTGCAGTGCCACACAGGGAAAATATGTAGCACAGATGTGTTTGCTGTTATGAATTTTTCTCATTCTTTTTTTTTAAGAAATAGCTGTAAAATAAAATAATAAAAACACTCCGAACAATCCATACTCAGACTAAAATTAAATCCGTCTCACTCTTTGGCTGGTTGCAGAGCTGTAGTGCTAAATTTGGGAACACTCCTGCCACCTATTTGCAATGTAATTAGAGTTCATTTGAAGTCTGATGGAATTTCACTCCTATTCCAAAGGACGTCAGTTGCAATAAATGACTTTCTTGGACCAAAGAAAAGCTATTCCAAAAATTAAATAGCAAAGGGCAACTATGCTGCAAGCATCTGAGAGGGGTCTAGCTTGCTCAGCTTTTTATGGATGGAATGAAACTGCCATTAAAAGCAGCTCTAGAGCATTTGCTCAGAGCAACTTGTCCTATAAAGTGTTCAGCTTGTTGCAGTTATTCTTTCTCTCTGTGTCACTAATTTTGAACAGCAGGATAAAGGCAGTTGGAGGACACCACCACAGCAGGCACAGAAATACTTGTTGTCAGAATAATTCCCTGCATTAGGAGGATGAGCTAAAAAGGCACAGGGCCAAACTTGGCTTGTATCAATGCCCCTGCTAGCACATGACTTACAGAAAGACACCAATGATGCTTGAATGTGGTCCTTCTGTCATACAGCCGCTCCCAGTACACCAGCAAACCCAACAGAAATGCCGGTTCCAGGAATGACACTGCAAATTAGCCAGTCCCTGCCATCATTTTCCATTGGAATTTGTTGCATAAAGTAGGAAAGACGTGAATTCCTTTAGGTTCCCTCCAGATCTGGGGTGTCACTATTGTTTTATGTGACTATAGTATATGTATCATTTTCTGCCTTTTTTTAACAAGAGAATTATTATGATCTAATGGAATGCCCTTTGCAAATTTCTATTCATCCCTTCATCCAAAAAGGTATTTTTATACCCCCCAAAGGTGAATTAAATATTCCACATAGACATACATGATATATTCTATATAGTTTACAGACATCTACATGCTTACAGTAAGCATATGCCTATATGTATATAACTGCCAGTTAGCATGGGAAACAGAAAGTATGTAGATTTTTATGCCAGCATTAGTATGCTTACTTGACAGCTATACAGGTTTAATACAAAATATTGTATTAGACCCCACCGTAGCTAGCAGGCGTAAGTTTATTGTACCAAAAGAAAGCTATATACACTGTTCAGGTTTCCTGGTGTTCATGACGTCCTTTCTCATACAGTTTCATGCCTTTTTTTGGGTGAAGCTTCATTCAATGCAGCTTGGCAATTGCAGTCGTCATGGTCCCATTGACTTAATAGGGTGATGACAGTTTGCATCTGCAGAGGATGCATCCCAGGAGAAACTTCTTTTGGAGTAAAGTGTTAGTGTGGCCAGAGTTTATCAGGAAAACCTTTATAAGCAAGAGTAGAGCCTATCAAGATGTATGTATTGCATTGATTTTCCACTTCACTGAATGAAGTGAGTGACTACATCAAATACAATTTCTTCTACAGTATCTGGAACATACTTAGCTGTGCCATCAGAAGTAATCTTTAAGAAAATGAAGACTTTACCATAGCTATTAAAAATGTAGCAATAAAGCAAAAAATCTTATGAGGTGGTGAAATAAGTGGTCATAATTCATTTTTATGAGAAGACAATATAGTGAAGACAGAGCCAGACTCTTCCTAGAGGTGCACAGTGGGCAAGAGGCCATGGAGACAACTCACAAGAGTAGAAATTCCAGGTAGACATTTCAAAAAAAATTTCCCAGTGAAGGTAGTCAGACATTCGAGCCATTTGCCCAGTGAGATTGTGCAATATCCATCCTTGGGGATATTCAAAACTCAGCTGGAGTAGGTCCTGAGTAACCTGATCTAAGCTAGCTCTTTTTTGAGCAAGTGGTCAGACTATGTGATTTTCAAAAGTCTCTTCCAACATACATTACTCAGCTTCCATGACTCTGTGATAAGATTTACATAGTTCACAGGAGTAAAATAGCTTTGCCGTATTCCCAGTTCTTAGGCAGACTTCTGTGACAGGGATGGGAAAGCCACGGGAATTCTCTGCTTTAGTTTTTCTACCTGAAAAATGGAAACTAAAATATTCATCTGATCACAGTGGCATTTGTGTAGTGTACGCCATCATTGTCTGCCAAGTGCTTCAGGTCCTTAGAGGACTAATATCATACACATATTTAAACACATTCTGAATAGCCATTAAATGGTAAGAGCAATACTGGAACTTGTTTTTAGAAATAATACTCGGCCGTTGGCAATTGGGTTATAATTCCTGAAAATGTACTTGTAAGTATTGCCTAGAGAGCTGGGACAAGCTATGGGTTGCCTGTGACTTGCCTATGAAGTTTGTGTTATCCAGAAGAGATGATTTTCATGCCTTCACATGCCGCATTACATCAAGCCTTCTTGAAACCTGGTCTGAAAGGTTTCAGGTGCCAAATGAAGCCAAGACCTGTCCTCAGGCAAGTAATGGAGTTCCCATCATTTGGAGTGCATGACTGGCCTCTAAGTTAGCTCATTTTGTTTCTGGTCCTCGACTGAAGACACACTTTAAAATCTGAACATCAGTAGGTGAACAGCAATGAATCCCAAATGGGCAGCAGACAAGAGTGACGAAAGACTGAGTTTACTTACACACAGCTACCCTGGCTCACTTCTACAGAGCAGGTATTTGCAAAGGCTTAAGTTCACCTCACTCCAGAAGAGGCACGGAGAGCACTTGAGAACTACTTAGATCCTTAAAATAGGACTTAAGTGGGATTTAAGGGCTGTTCTAGCCATCTGTGCGGATGGGAATGCCACCTACAAAGAGCAGCATGGCCCAGACAAAGACCTGTTCATGGGAGAGCCCACAGATGATGAATAACAAGAGGTTTGAATGTCGCTGAGACATATAATCAACCAGAATAGGAAAGAGATGTTCAATGCTCTAGCGCTACTCTGCATCCAGACCATTGTAAGTGTGCATGTGTGTGTGTGCGTGTGTGCATACATGTATATAGGAAGAAGAAAACACTTATAAAACATGCATACACACACTAAATGATTATTGTGATTTTCTTAGCATGCTTGGGAAGGTTGAATGAAAAATAATGTCAGACTTGTTCTGTATTCAGCTATGGAGGACAAGAAATGCTGCTGCTAATAAAGGCAGATTTGGCAGCTGCGGAGCCTTGGCAAGGGTACAGAGTTCCTTTGCGAGCTACTGAATAGCTCCAGCTGTGCAGAGCTTGAAATGTATCTTGAAAGCACTGAAAGACAGCTGTCCTGCTCCACTGCCCCGCTTGCCTGGCTGAGAGAGGATGAGGGCGTTTTTAATTGTAAGCTTATGCTGTACTTTGGGTTCTTCCCCTGCCTATTTTCCCTTTTCCTGGTGCAATAACATAAAAGGAAGAACTTCTCTATGGGACAGCCAGCAGGTACGGTGTGACCCGAGTCAGCCCAATGCGGGATGAATCGTACTGCAGATTTGATCTAGGTCCTGTTGTTGGCAGAGGGAGAGACTGCTGCCAGAGGCATGCTTTGCATTACGACAGGGTTTTGATATTCACCCGGCTCAGTCAATTATATGGATCCTTTGTTGTTCTGCTCCACCAGGGAGATAAGACAAAACTTTTTTTTGTACTGTGTTCACAGTGAAGTTAGCAAGGCGGGAGGAAAAAGAAGGTGCACTACAATGCTTTGTGTCCGGGTGGAGGAAGGTCTTCTGCCTCCTGCAAAAATGTCAGTGCTATTTAACAGGGAAGCAATCTTAGGAGTGGCGGCTGTGTCCCCCGCTACACCAGGAAAAGCCCAGGGCCATCGCTGCAATGCCTTTCAGAGTGTGCTCAGCTCTACATGAAATGCGGTCAGCAGGATTAACCATATACTTACATTAAATGTAAGCTCCATTGCCGAGAGGCTAAATTAGGGCTTAACACTTTCTCAGTCAAGTGGCAAATATACTGGCAGCCAGTTAAGTTTTCCTTACCCTTACTGTTCAGCTTTCTCAGACCATCGGAGAGGGCAGAGCTCCCGCTCTCACTGCCATCCCACCATACAGCCCCACAGGACAACAAGCTGTTTGCCTCTGCTCTTTCCACTGGCACACCATTGAGAAACCTTGATGGTCTGATGGTTAGAAGTCTTCTTCCAATTTCCAGACTTATTTTTGACCATTTCATACTCTTTTCTTCTCATGCCGATGTTGTTTCAAATAGCTCTTCATCCTTCAGGTGCTCCCCTGAAATATTTTGTCCAGGTGAGTGGATGTGTGGGCATGTGTGTATGTGCACACACACTGTGAAAACTCTGATTTATTTTTATAGAGAGCTGTCAGCCTTCATTTCTCTAACTAAATAAAGCTGATGAATGTCTGCCCAGTTAGACCTTTCCCTCCTGGTTTTGAAGTCAATGAAAAGTTGTCCATAGGGGAAAACCACCTTTTGGTGACTCAGTGCCTTAGATAACCCTTGTTAAGGCAGGCAGCTATTTCACAGCGGGGAGTCACCGCCTCGGTGCCAGGAGCCAAGCAGGACAATCTGGACAGCTCCAAAGGAGTGCCAGGAGTGTCACTCTGGAATGACTACAGTGACTCAAATGCCTTGTTTTACCCAGATAGAGGTGGGAAATTTTGGTCATGTTGTTCAATTGTTAGGGGTTAGAAAAAAATGCATTAACATGTTGTTCCTTAAGCGTTGGGACTTAGGGAACATTTCTTGGGCTTCCTGTGGCTCCCTTCCATGTGGATTCTCTCATGTCAAATAACTATGCTGAGCTCACACTGTGACCTTTCCCACTAACTTAGTCTCTGTCCTGTACCCCACTGCTAATTTTCCTGAATATTTTAAAACATAATACTGTGATGCTTTTCCTCTTCCATCAAACTGCACTGAAATCAGCCAACGGTCTCAATAATTATTAAACAGGGGTAAGCCTGACAGACAAACAACCACAGCACAGCTGCATAATCCTCATTTCCTCAGGAAATGAAGCAAAATATTACAAACAGTGTCCATGTATTAAAGCTATGTAATATTTTAATAAGAAGGATGTAGATGTTCCCCCATTGAGACTTTACTTGGCTTTTAGGCTGGCCTTTTTGTCTGTCTTTCACCTTCCTCTGAAGATTAAGAGCTTGATCGCAGCTGGAGATGGGACACATAGATTGCCTGAAAGTGTCAAGCTATACCAAACCACATCTGAGGATCATATACACCTGGTTAGACTCACTGCCAGGTGCTGGGTCTGGGAGGAATTTCTTGCCTTCCTTTGCAGAGTGCAGGATTGTCCCCTTCCTAGCCTCATCTGTGTGTTTTCATTTAGGGAATTCCCTGATATTGCCAGGGCTCAACACATCTCTCTTGTTCCCCTGTGGCATGCCATTGCTCCAGAGACTTGAAAAACTCTAACACTGAGGCTCTGACATTTTTTGGTATATATTGGCATGGACAGTATGGACCGTGTGTTGCAAGATCACCTGCATCAGCAAGAAGGGGGACTTGATAATTCAGTTGGTCCCTTCAGGGACAAAGTTCTTATGAGTTTTGCTGGGGGATTTACAACGGTGCCCATGGCTTGTCTCTTTACTCTTTAAACTGAATGATGAAAAATCATGGGCTCTAACAGCCTTCCCCAGCAAGTGCCTGGGACCCTCCCCAGTTAAAATCAGGTGATTCTGAGTTTCAGAGTGAAGAGATTTTAGCTGAGTAAATTAATTATGAGAATTAAATTAATTTTTTTTTTCAATTAAATTAATTCTATTTTGTTGCCTCATTAAATCAGCTCCACGTCTTTTGAGATGCATTTGGTTGTATGCTACTACTTACTAATATTCTTGTTAATGATTTAAATTGCAGCTACGCTCAAGAAGTTTGAGATGCTTTCTGGAAATAGAGGCAGGTCCTGCATTAAAAGCCTTATTCTGAAAAGATGAAGTGGAGAGGAAAAGAGCAGAGCATATAAACATCTTGTTGAGATATAAATAGCACTATTAGCAGTGTCATGGTAGATTACAGGAGCTGCAACAGCATCATCAGATTACAGGAGCTGCAACAGCATCATCAAACACAGGTGATGCTTTTAATCCATTTGATACTTTAGCAGGAACCAGACCAGCACTTTAGATCTTGCTTGATGGGGCATATGGACCTGTTTCTGCACAGGAAGTCCAACATAATGAGAGGTGCACCACTAACATGGGTGGGGGAATGTACATGACTGTTTATCTCTAGTTGTTGTCTAGGTGTATGGAGAAGTATGCTATTAATACAGCTGGTCACTTATTGTTGGCTACCTGTTTTATAGGAGCTGCCATAATGGTGACTACCATCTTTTTGGTTGCATAAAGATAAGACTCTGGTGTCCTTGGCAGGCTACAGACAACTCATTTGCTGAGCAAAGTTATAATCTACCTATTTTAGCACAAATGTGGCATTCAAACTTCTCAGCAAGTTATCTAAAACCTCTATTTTATGGTAATGTTTCACCATTCCAGTCTGGAATGGAAGCTGGAAACCAAAATTTTGTCACTAAGTACAACATTCATCAGACTTGCTAAAAGGTCGGAATAGCATTTTCCAGCATCAGACGATGGGCAGCCAGCAAATATAGTGACTTGCTGAGCAGTCATAACTTTGAAATGAAATCAAGCTGGAGTGAGGGAGCTAATATCTTATCTGGGACACCCAGACCTGCATAATAATGTACCAGTGTGCACTCACAGCTTCTTCCTTTCCCCTAAGGAGTGCAATACACACTGTAAGTGTCCCTGTAGCACCCTTAAAACAGAGGGGAGAGGATTCAACTCCTCTGCTTTAGTTATCAAACTTTAAACTTGATCCTTCTCAATTCAGACATGTGAACCAAGGTGCATATGGTGGCAGCGTAGTCATCTTCTCTAGCTAATAGACATGCAGTTGGGTCAGTGTTTAGAGGAAAGGGGGACTCCAAGTCAGGTGGGAGACTAAAGTTTGGTTAGGTGCAGCTGGGGTTGGTTTCCTTAAGACCCTCCAAAGCCAGCAGAGAGAAATTGGGTCCTCCAGAGGTTCCTTCAGGGGTGTAGCCTAAATTAGGTGCTCTGAAACACTCTCTGGAAGACCCTTTCCTCTCCAGTGGCTGTAGATGGAGTCTAAGGAGCTCAGCCTATTCGTTTGGACACCCAAATTTAGAGGACAGCAGGTAGCACGAACATCCCGCAGAGGAGGTAACCTGTAGTCTGTCCAGAGTCACAAGGTAGTTCATGGCTGGGTCCCATGGCAGCCTTGGTCCTCTCCCATGGTGTGCATATGTTAAAGACAGCAGCCTATGCAAAGGTCTGCTTGCGAAGACGACTGGACACTTAGTAGGGACAAACTGGAGAAATGAATAGCCTCCCCATAGAGATGAATGCTGTCCGTTCAAGGGGAGGACAGTAAAAAGAGAACTTTCACCTCATTTATAAGCTCCAACAAGTATTATTAGTGTCAGAGTAAGTAAGACTAAGAAATTGTGAAGGAGTGCAAATAAAAGATAAACTCCTTCAATCTTTAAATTCACCCATAGGTTATTTCTCAGCTGTTTCTTCTTCAGGCCTCACATGCCTGAAAGCTTACTTGTTTTTTTCCACGCCTCTTTATAATTTGGACTAATAAAAATACTTTCTCTTCCTATAAACCATGGTTTTCATGTATACTGAGACCATCACAGCCACAACAGTACTGATCCATCTGTATAACTCCTCTGCTCACTACAGTAACAAGTGATTGGGTTTTGGTCCTTTACAAAAGCTCTTTCCAGCCTCTGGATTTGTAATCCCCTTGACCACAGAGGAAGGACTGGCAAGACCCAAAGCCCGCACAGTTGTAGAGCCAAAGCAAGCCTTTGTCATTGTAATCACCTCTTTCATTACACTAGCAAATGGTACAGGACATACAGAGATATATATGTCGTCAGTACAGCTTAACTACATGTAGGTGCAGAAACAAAGAGTTGGAAGGTATTAGCACTGCTCATTCCCAGAACAGTGGAGCTTCCTGAACTAAACCAGTAGAAAATAAGTAATTCCACATCATTCAGCACAGACATGAAGCAAAAGTTAAGATCTAGGCCTGGAACTAACTTACTACAAAGACACAAGGTTCTGGCAAGAATGGACCTGCTTTGAAATTTGAAGAGAAAACATAAACTCCTCAAGTTTGGGAGCTTCATGTCTCATGATTTGTATCTATACAAAAGAGGGAATAGGGTGGGGTTGGTTTTGGGGGGTTTTTAGTTGTGGTTTTTTTTTTAATGTCAGATCACAGTGATATTACCAAAGTCTTGATTTGTCTTGATAATTTTGGAGAATCCTAGAGATCCAGTCTGATTCAGAGCTCTTAGCACTTCACAAACCAGCATGAAAACACTGGCCCAGTCCTGAAACCCAAGACAAGCAGTGCCGCTCAAAGCCTGGGAGATGGAAGAGACAAGGAAACATGTACCACATCGATGTCCAGGCATGAAGATAACCAGACTATCTAGCAGGTCTGTGGTGGAGCATCTCTGGCTGAACACACAACAGCCTGCTCCACTCTGCACCCATGCGCTCTTTGAAACTCCACAAGTCTGAGCAGCTTTGCTGGCCTTTCTTTCTCTCAGTTTACCTGCTATCTCTTCAGAGTAATGGGACCTCAGGTTCACCCAACCCAGGAAAAAAAAAGCAGTTTCTAGCCAATGTAACTGCTACTATAACTATACAAATGGGAACCAAGGCAAAGACAGGCTGAAGGTGAGGTCCAGACAAAATGCTGGGCCATCACCAGCAGGAAAAAGGCCATTTTCAGTGTGGGATGATTCTRCATCTTGGGTTCTCCACTGTTCCACTTGCTTAGGTGTTTTTATCAGGTGGCTTCACACTGTACTTATTCAGTGGAAACGCAGAAAGGCTGGAAAATATGTCATGTTCTGAGATGGCAGCAAGCTCTCTGTGCAGTCACTCCATAACCACCTCTTTCGAGATGCCAGAAAATCGTGACCTCATGACAAACTTTGTCAAGTATGCAGTCAGCCAGGAGCCAGTAATAGTAGTGGTATCTAAACCACCGAAAAAGAACAATTCAAGACAGGGAGAACTAATATTGCTTGAGAAGAACTCAAATTAAGCCAATTCATAAACCTAGACATTCTTATTAAACTGCCTAAACTAACACATCTTGCTATTTCTAGCATTCCAGTACAGTACATATATCCTAAACCACAAGGCATAAAGGATGGGGTTTCTAACCTCATTGGCAGCATGTTTTTTATAACACCATACAGTTCATAAAAAGCTTGGCATGCATTGCTGGATTCATTTATATCCATTAGAGAAGACCAGATGAGCTTGACAGTTTTATTTTCACTTGAAGATCTCTCGGTACTGCAGGCTGTCCTGATGGCATCAGGCCCCAATGACAAATAAAATATTGCTCACAAAGAGGAATCAGAAGGATCATTGACCAAATGGGCTGGAAATAATGGTGTAAAATTGCATGGAATTTGCATGGAAAGAATGTGCAAACTAAAGCTACAACTTATCTGTTGGCCTAGGGGGGATAAAAGATGATGCTCCCACACAATTTCAGCGACTTTTGGATTAAGCTTTGAAAATAAGGATCCTGCTTGCCCTCCCAGGATCTCCAGTGAAACTTCTTCAAACCCCAGTGGTGGGCCTGGTTTGCACCCATGAAGCTGAGCAGCAAATCCTCTTTGTTCTTTTCCTTTTGACTGAAGCCCCCCTCCGATACGGCTCCGAATAGAAACTGCATTAAGTGCTGGATTGTTCAGTACTGCGACTTCGTTGCTTTTATCTGTAATTTAATTCTGAGGCATTCAGAATTCTTGTAAGTGCCTCCTGATATGCTGGGATAGAGAGAAGAATGCAAAATCAACTTTATTAGTTACTGCAGTTTCCGTGGGAGGAGAGTACTATGTTTTTGGGAAGAATATAGCCAATTTCTAAGGTGATGCATTAGAAAAGTGACTTTAAAGACACATTTTTAAAGACATAAGCTCTTGATGCTGTACTTCCACTGGGTCATGCCTTGCATTTCTCCAGGAATCCCCACTGATTCCAGTGGGAGTCTGTGGAGTAAGGTCTCTTTAATGTAAATATTAGAACCTGGTAATTTAGGCTTAGTCTGTGGTCTTTAGGTCTGTTATTAAAATCAAGAAGACTTTATGCTAGACTGGGACCTTTATTAGATATGGAGTTTACAGCTTTCCTCTGTAAATTTAGGGTCTTCTGTTCTCCATTCTCATTCCAAGAGAGCAGTGTTAAATAAAAGGATCTTGCATGACAGAGCTGCTGATGAACAGGCTCTTCAGTGAGGTTAGACACAGAAAATAAATCAGATTCTGAGCTGATATAAATGCACATCATCATTGAGATGGAGTCAATCGAGACATACCCATTTAGGCTCACTGCAGTTCTGACCCAATGATTGTAGTTTTCTTAGGGTAGGTTATTTCCTGGGACAAAATGACCATGAGCTGTCTATTGACTTCAGCAGTTTCTGGATTCTGTCTTCTCTCTTTAAAAAATACACATTTCATGTAGTCTTTAATACTTTGGATATTATAGGACTGCTGCAATTGTGTTTGTAAGGGAATTCACGAGCTCATATAGTCCATTGCCAGGAAAGGATCAGTCCTACATAAAACAGGCCTAATATTTGTTTATCTAATCAGTTTTTAAAGGCTTCCATTACTGCAGATTCCACAACATTGAGGCGAGTATTAGTAAGTCTAGTTACCTTGTAGAAGTGGAGTGAGGTGGGATTATGTCTTTAAAAATCATGAATCTTCCTGAGTTTTTGACCACTCTTAAAGTTCTCATCGATTTGCAGGTTTCAATCTGGCTTTCCCAAAAGCATCATACGTCCTCAACCCATACTCATTATCTCGATAATTTTGCTATTGCTCTCCTAGAGGTTTTCTCCCATAGTCCTCCCACAAAACCACAGGCAAATTCAAAGCCCTCTTTTGCCTTTGATCACAGTATGTCGATTAGCAAGTAGGACAGGGCCTAAGATCTTTGTAGCAATAAGTTTAAAAACAAAACAAAACAAAACAAAAAAAGGCCAGAGAAACTCACTCCAGAATGACTGCACAGGCTACAGTGACTATCATTATGTGTATGAAGTTCATGGAAAAGGGATTTACAGGTCATGGAGTCTTAGGGGACATGAACTCAGCCTACCTGAATGCTTTCATAAATCCTATCTGTGTCTATATGCACCTGGAGACTTTAAGAGAACTGTCTATCAGGAAGGGATATTTGACTCCAGTGGGCAGTGGATTGGGAAAAAGAGGTAAACCTTCTTTTTTTTTTCCCCACTCCTGCTCTGTCATTCTGCTCCTTTATAAAGTTTTTGTACCCCAAGAAGCTTGGTCACCATAGGGGTCTGCTGAGCTAAAGTGGCTAGAAATTACAGATATTCTAAAATGAAAGCATCTTCAGGCATTCACAGACAAAACCAAACTGGGAGGTAAGGACTGAGATTATACTAGCAAAACCAAGATTGCGCCAGCATCTCCGTTGGTGCAAATTTTGGGCAGTCCCACCAACCTACATGGAGCCCCATGACTGTCAACGGCCCAGGTCTAGCCAGGGCATAGTAAAACATTGGCAGGGAAGATCCAGTTTGCACGTCACTGGCAGCACTAGGCACTTTAGAAGATTAGCATCAAAGGCACATTCTCCCATCGTTTTCCTTTGAATTAAGAACTGTGATTGTTCTGTTTGTAATCTGTGTTTTTACAAAGCTGCCTCTCCCCAAAGAGCCCTAAAATATTTTGCAAGCCAAAGGCCTCATTCAGATCTGTCTTATATTGATATAAATGAAAATTACTCTGTTGGTAGATCAGAATCAAGCCCTTTGTGTAAACAGCATTCTTGAAACTCAGCCTTCTCTTGGGCAGAAATCAATCAGCATGCTTGGTTGGCTTTAACCCTGCTGTCATAAGCAATAAACCTATTGCAGTGGGAATTGAGAACGTGCATCCAGTAATGACTACACATTTGATGATCTAGGGTTGACTGGGCTGATGGGTAAAAATCCTCAGGACAGGAATGGCCTCTTAGAGGAGGTCAGAAATTGCAAATATCACAAACACAGTATAGGAAGGGGATGTCAACCTTAGGGTCTCTCCCCAGTTTTAGTGCAGATGACCTTGTTAAGTCACACCTTGCTATAGAGGTAATCAAGCAGGTTGATTTGCAGATCCCTAAGCATTTTCTTACAGAGGTGCAGGCCCCAGTACCAAAAACTCGTGTTTCCTGACAATAGACTTTCATTTTCACAGGTCTTTTTAGAGCAGCTCACAAGTCCAGAGAGTTGTATTGACTTGCAGTTTGAAAACCCTTGGCTTAAATCACCAGCCTGTAGCACAGCTGAGGCTTCTAAGTACTGCTGTGATGAAGAACAGATAAACAACTTGTATGGGGAAAGGAGAAGAACCATTGTTAATCAAGTGACATGGCTTCTATTGAGCTTTCAAGCATTGGCTTTCACCAGTGCATGCATTCGCCTCCATAGTTTCATCATGCTGCCCCTTTAAAGGCCAGTTGGGGACAGGGACAGTCTTTCATTGAGTTTTCTCTATAGATAACTGCAATTGAAAAAAGTTGGGGAGGAGGCAACAGAAACAGGTAGCACCCTTTTTCCTCTCTCCCTGCTTATTTCACTCCACATAAGCCTTAAATTGCTCAGTACAAAACTCTTTCCATGGGATATCCCGGGGCATCAAAAGGTCTCATTTTAATTCATTGGCATTTCTCAGCTAAGGTAGAAAAAAAGCAAGAGTGCAAGTGCGTGTGTAGGGGGATTTGAAAACAAAATAAATAACCTGAGGCAACTCTGAAGAACAAAATAAATAAACAAACAAATAAATATCGACCTGGTTTTGCTTTCAGGGTGGGAGCATTGCCAAGGAGAGCAAGTTTGCTCACAGTTCTCTGTGGGGTCTTCCCGAATTTTGCACTATAGAAACACGGCACATGGAAAGCATTGAGAGAAACAGGCTCCCACCCTGGGTCCACATTCTTCTTCCCCTGTAAACCCTTCAATTAAAATGCCCCTACCTTGAAAGCACAGAGCTCGTTTTGAGGTCCTCAGTGGAGCACTCAGATCTCCCTTTGCCTTCTCCCCAAAAGGGTTGCTTTAAATAAATAATGATGTGCTGTAAATAAATCCAGGATTGTTTTCCCTGGAAAGATTTCTGAGGAGCCTGGGCAAGAGCAGGATGAATGTGAAGGAGTGTTTCAAACCAGAAGGAAAAGATATGCAAAGTTTTAGCTAAAATGCACCACTAAATCAAAGAGACAGATCTACAAAGCCCAGCAGGAGCAGTGCGTACAACAGCAAAAACTCTCCTTGTAGGTGTTATTCCCACCAGTTGCTTCATTAGTAGCCTCCCCTCCAGATGCCTGAGTACGCCCTGCTACATGAGAATACACCCAGAGCTGTCGGGGCTTGTGTTCACTTAATAGCATCGATTGTTTTTAATTATCTGGCTGCAGTTAGGCAGCTCTGCCTCAGTGTCAGACAGTCCCTGGAGAGGCAGGGCTGACGCCTCGCAGCCCAGTCAGCCGAAGCCGCATTCCCCCAGTGCTGGTGGCAATGACACAGCTACCAGAGGAACTAATACCAAGCAGCATCTGAAAGCAATAAAGCAAATGAAAACTGCAGGGAAGCGTAAGCTGCAGGCGTCCGGGTGGGAGCAGCCAACGTGTTTGGTTATATGGAGAGAATTCATTAGCAGCCATTTTTATCCTGAAAGATATCCCAGTCTTGGAGATAAGGTTCCTGTTGAGATATTTCCTTGTCATTCATAGCTTTTGATCTCTAATTTTCATCTTCATTTCTATTCGATTACTCTCAGACGCCAGATTTCTCTCTTCTCCCTGTTACCAGATGACTTTGCAGTAGCAAGCTTGTTGAAGACCCGGAGTTTCTACCATGACAATGAACATTCACAGCCACTCCAAATATCTCCATTCCTGTAGCAAAAGGACATGTATTTTCCTCCTACCAACGCACAGGCCTCCCCATGGGAGGCAGTTCTCAGCACAGGCTGGCAGGGCAGAGATTCATAACACACCATGGAAAAGTCCATCCTATGAGGGCAGCAGGACTGGTACCCATTCCCATAGTAGAACTACCTGAAAATGTAGACCCTGGCAATGTGTTTAAGCCCAGTTTGCTTAAACTTAACTCAGGAAAGTCTCTGTGGTTCATTTTAACTATGGATGCATCATGCTTTTGGTTTCACTGACAGAGCACCCCACAAGCCTTCCTTGGAGTCTGATTCACAGGAGAACTGCAACTTGTATTTAATACAAGTGGACACACAGGCTTCTGAAATGCATGGCTATCAGAGCCTGCAGCCCATTATTTCCAGAAAGTCCATCAAACAATGGCAGGCAGGTGGAGCAACAGCAACAAAAAATCTGGAACATCCCCAAAAATTCACATCTTGTGAGTGCAAATAAGATTGTAGCAAGCTATTTTTAGGATTTAGACCCAAATTAGCTCTGCATACTTTTGTAGCTCAAGTAAAGAGAATGAATACAGCTCGTCTTACTTGTCTGAACACAAAACTCCTTCAGATGGTTTGCCTGATGTAACGGTCAGGGAGGCATATCTGATACTGTGCAGAATATAAATGCATTCCTCTTCAGCTTTTTGCAAGTTCCCCAAGCCTACCAACATCATGAGCTAGAGACAAGCTTCATTTCTGTTGTTAGGAAAAGGACTGCTCTCTGACTTCAGAAAAGTGGCTTCTCCAGCCCATTTACCTCAAGATCTCCCCTTGGAAGAGAGGCATTCAGGTGTCCTATTGCTTCTTTCCAATTGCTGCTGGGGTAGCCAGCCGTCCCGAGCACATTGGTCTCCCTAATATTTGGCCAAGGATGTTGAAAGTAGATGTCTCATCTGCAATGCCACTGTGACTTCACTGCACTGAGCCTGAGACAGGCCAGGAGTGGACTGGACGAGCCTAACCCAGGAGGTGCTCAAAGGGAATTTGTATTCAAGGGCGTCTGAAGCCTTGGGAAGGGTACCAAACCCCTCTCTTTGGAGCAGGATTTAACGCAGATTGAAATCTTCTATACACTTCAAGGTTTTCTGCTTCATTCCCAGGGATGCTTTGCAAGCATGTCAACCCTAATTAAATAATTCCAAATAATTACATTGTTTTTGAAGACTATCTGTCAAATATATACATATATATATAATTTGTAACTTGCATGATCACAGTAATACATCAAGTTCCTGAAAGTCATTGAGTCCTGCATCAAATTGCCTTCAGTCTAAATTGTTTTATTCTGTTCAATTGGGTTATAAAACCTTGGCCACCTAGTGAATCTGGTAGTGGCTATAAATCTCTGCAGCTGGGAAACTGGAAGGCAGCCCTGCCTACCTTACAATGAGAAGAAACCCTGCTTCCCATTCCAATTCAGCAGTGCCTGCGGAGTATAAAGACCTTTCTGAGCAAAATCCTTCAAAAATAGTAATAAAGAACCGAGGGGAGCCTGGGGAAGAACACGTAATTATAGATGTTATTTGGAGGGCTCTGCTGTATTTTGAGGGACATTTTGAAAGCCCCAGCAGTGATGGGATGGGATTTTTGCTCTGCAAGAGTCTGCAGGCATCCTGCTGCAAGGCGTATTGACAGAACACATGCAGCACCACCATACCACTGCCGAGCTATATCACTTTGTTGTACCCACTGCTTGTAAGGCCCTTAGAAACCCAGTGAGCTACAGTGAATGTTGCTGAACATCCATTTCCCAAGGCTATTGAAATAGAATTTTTTTTTTTTTTTTGTGAATGGCCAATGAATAAAACAATCCTGACGGAAGAAAACCAGCCAATTCCTGGCTTCTGTGTTAGGACTGAATAAAGAGGATCAGCTCACACAGTAGGCGAAAAGGATACAACATACTTGTGATAAACTGGTTGCCTTTTATCCCATTTTCTATTAACTTCCATGTTTTCAGTTTTCCTTCCTTCAAAAAATTATTATAAAGCCTTGTATTACATTGAGGACAAACTAATGGCTATTTAGTTGCCCAGAACATCTCGTCCTCTCCCTGCTTTTCTTATTTAACCACGGAGCCCAAATCCTATTTTCCAGTTACATGAGCTACCCATGACTGAATGAATGCACCATTGCTACTAGACTAGCCAATTCACATCCTTCTTCTTCCAGAATTTGGGGACAGAGACTATCTGTCCCCAAGTCTCCCTTCCTCCTCCTATGTAGTCATTCCCATTTCTATAGCCTCATCCTCATTTGTTTTCACTTGCAAATTCACCCATGTCCTTAATCAAAATGAAGGTGGTGCTGTCATGAGCAGCTGAGCCACTCTAACACTGCACAGGCTGCAAGGGGAAGATCCTGCCTCTCTCCTCCCTCATCTCCCCATGGTCCTACTCAATGCTGGCACCAACTTGGGTACTTGTGGAGCAGTTTCCTAAGCTGATTCAACTTGCTAAAATAGCAGAAAAACTAGCCACATGCTTTGCCGGGGCAGTTTACTCATGGGTTAAGGAGCTGGCACAAGACATGGGGTGAGGCCGCGTGACTGTGGTGGGGAGATGGGAAAGCATAGCAGAGCCCCTGCTTGCTGGCAGAGGTAAGTAATCTCTTAAGCCATCTCGCCCCATCTCACAGAACTGCACCCCGAGGCAAAGCATTTGTTCAGTTTTGGTGCCATATTTTTAATCTCTTTGCTCTCACTGAGTTGTTCTCTCCTATTCCTCTAGCTGAAAAACCTTCTGGTTTTGATTTTAATTTCCTTTGCAAGGTTTAACTCAGCTTGACAGTTGGCGGTTCTCACAAGCCCTCTATGCTTTCTGACCTCTAAGATGAGGCTTCTTTTGCTGATCAGGTCTGTTTTTCAGCCCTTGTAACCTTTCACTCCAATATACCCTGTTTGAAGTGGATTTTGCACTAGGGTCAGTCTGGAGCCTTCCTCTGCAATATTGATCCCTATCCTGAGCAGGGTACAAGAACAAAGGGTTTTTTCCACTCTTGCCTGAAAAGTATTCTGCACATCCTCCACGCAATGGTCCTAGAGCTCTTCAACCCCATTGGTTTTACAGCTAATTCCTCTAATTTATTTAAATTTGTCCCTTTGAACCTAAGTTACAGATGCCTTTTTTGATACTTTAATTTTATTTACATCGATTCAACTCATGATCAAAGATCCAAAGTCATTCTTTTCTCTAGAGATCTCGCTGTCTACAAAATCAAATCTAAAATCTCATGATCTTGTATTTGTTCTGTAACTGATTAATGAATGGGTCAGCCCACACCCAGGACTGCATGGCCTTTCTTGGTAGCATTTATTTTCCAGTACACGTGACCAGAATTAAAGCTTTCCATAATGACACAATTCTCACTTGTATATATATTGCTCCATATATTTATATATAAGAAATAAATCTTTAGTTTACAGTCCAGCCTTGGAACCTATAGGAGATTCCTAGTATGATTCAGCTTGAATGTCTTTAGCCAGCTTACCCTATATCACATTGACCCAACTGTGTTTTGCTCTGCCCATGCAGGCAGTTCCTATTTCTTGGCAGTCTCTCCTACCGTTACCATACAGCACTACTTCTCCCTCTAATCTTTGTTTCTGTCTCTCCTGACCAGCGCCTATTCCTCATTTCCTGCGTTCCAGATACGATGGCTATTCCACCATATTTCCATTATCCTTACAATATCCTGTCTTACATCCTGCATTGGTAGTTCGAGTTTCTCCATTTTATTGCTAATGCCTCCTTAATCAGTAGACAAATGTTTCAATGCTTTTTACTGGCCAGTATCATTTTTCCACCTGCAGTAGACAAAATCTACTTATTATCAAATTGCCTATTTGATTATTGCTTGCAGCAATAATTTTTCCTTTCCACAGAAACCATTCTACTGTCTCACATCCCAGTACACACTATTTTTTCCCTTATGCACTGAATCTCCTCTTCCTCTGTGCTGAATCCAGGTGTAAGGATTACATAGATATCTCCCAAACTCACTCCCTCATTTCTCATTTTCAATTTCTCATGAGAGCTTCATACATGCTAGTTTTAATCCTACAATACCACTCTCTTTACTGAGGTGAAATCAATCTACTGAATCTCTTTTTCATTAGTAACTCTCCATAATCAACTGTCTCAAAACCATCCTTCCTGATGAATATTTGAGGCACTTGCTGACCTCCACGTAATGACTTCACCTACCCTTTCCAAAGGCTGAAAGACTCATCCAGGACTCATTTCTTTGAACATCTCTCCTAAGTGGGCATAATTATCCTTGATTCCCCCTCACGTCCTTTGGGGACTTGCTTTAGCTTCCAAATCCACATTGTACTCCCCACTCTGCTCTGGACCCTTTCAGCTCTTCTTGGCGAGGACCTTCCTGTTGCCTGCCTTTCTGGGACTGGTATAAATCAGAGGTGCTCTTTCTCCTGCCTGCAGACAGGTGGATGAGTGCATACTCATCTATCCCTTCTCCCCTGTGTTTTACCCTCTTACCTCTTTGTAGCCTCTTGGGTCCCTGGATAGCTCCATTTTATCTTCTTTTCTTGTTGAACTCCTTGTTCTTCTCTTTCCTGCTGGTTTCTCTGCCCCTTTCTGCAATGCAGTGGACCTCTTCCTCAGCCCTGTTGCTCCTCTGCTAGTCTTTTCCTCTACCTTACTTCTTACACTTACTTCTACAAGTTACTGCAATCAAACAGTAGTTTACCTTTCCAGGTGCCTTGTCCAGCAGATGTCTGAAGGGCCTGAGCTGTCCATGCAGGCTCCATGCATATCCAGCAAGCCTTCAGTTCCCCCACTGAACTYCACTGTTGTCTCCAATGACACCCCCAGATTTCCTACCTCCTCTTCTTTGAGGAAGGCAAATACCATGCATAAATGTCTCAATATTTCTAAACTAAGATACATTCAGCATCTTCTGCATTCACTGATCACACCATGTCTTTGAGTCACTTCTGTTTCTGCTTCCCTGACCCATTCTTAATGAAAAAGGGACAGCCAGACTCAGCCCTCTGTTAAAAACTCCTTTTCTTATGGCTGCTACCATATGACAAAAGTTCTGCAGGGCAAGGTAACGTCACCTGGCATTTTGCATTTAACATGATGTCCCTCCTCCTGGGCTGATGTAACTGGTGTGAAATATCTTATCGCTTTACCTAGATCTGATAAAAAAGTATAGCTCAGGACCTACTAGGGGTTGGCCTTCAGTGCCTGTACAAATAAGAAACCTTGCCCTGCATTATGTACATGGACAAGGAGCGTGGAGAACTTTGTTTTCTCCTCCAACGTGTCTGCCATATGGGAATAACTGGCCAAGCTCACTTCCTCCTTCTGGTAATTGAGGGAACCAGGGATCACACTGTGGCTTTTGGAATTAAAATCTGGTTTCATCTATGTATCTTGAGTGGCAAAGTAACGTGCTGCTCATACATAAGGGCCTGGGTTGGAGCCACAGTTATGGTGTTATTAGAAAAGTTTCCTCTGAACAGCAGAGATCTGGTCTCTAGGTAGCCTAACCCTGGGTTTTGGATTGGGTATCTGTAGGATGAGTTACTGTGCAGAGTTTCTAGTGTTTAATAAGGGCTCTGCTCACTCTGCATCTTCTCTTGTCACTGTCATCTCTTTCTTCTCCTCAAGCATCTGTTTTCTGAAAACTTGTAGACGCTTAATATCTCTGAGATCCTCAAAAACTTAGTTAAAATTGGCTACATGGCTGAGTAGTTATTTAGGAAAAACAGCAAATACACACACACATGCACACACACACAGAGGCACGTACAAATCCCAAGTAMGTTACAAAACCAGGCAAAAAACGTATTAATATGTATTCATCTTTAGCTAAGCACTGACAGCAGGGCAACGTATTATCTTTGCCAGTCTTATTTTCACTTGAATGGTTTTCCTTTTATCCCTGTGGTGTTTAAGGTCTTCCAAAAGAAATACAAATGATCATTGGAAATGAATAGCTGGTTGTGCATGGGTGTTGGGAGAGTGCTGAAAATGGGCTTTCACTCTGCATTCAGTGAGAAAGTGAATCACTCTCACACAAAGCTAGAGCCTCGAATGCAAGGGGAGAGAATGAAAGCAGGATGTGATTCTCCGATGACATTTGGTGCTGTTTATCTAGTGGAACAGTGCATAGATTTGGTGTAGAGGAAACACAGCATCTCACTGCTGGAGAGCAATTGCATTCATTTTGAATATTAGCTCTCAGATCCTTTAAGAAAATGGGGAATAACATGGAAAGAGGCAGAAAAGGGGAGGAAAAAGTAGAAGGAGCCATAGGGCCAGTCTGAAGGCTCTGGGAGGCTGTGGAGGGGCAGAAGTCTGGGTTTAGCAGGGTGGTGTCCACCCCAGCTATGCCTGTAAAGATGATTTAATCCATTCTTGAACTTCACATAGAAATCTCAACCTTGCATAAAAGTAAAGTCCCAGAGCTGCAGATGAGGGATCCAGGAGCTAACCAGAGGATCTTAGGCCATATAGGGTTAAAATCTACCTCATTATTCCACTTAAAGCAAGGATGGGCTTAAAACAGAGTCAGCTGTGCGTGGGGTGTGTGTGCAAATTTAGCCTGTTTGAAAACCGAAAGTGAGTTCAAGCGCTGCGTAGCAGATGTGCTGGATGCAATCGCTTCCTTTCCTCGTACCCTTCCTCTGCCCAGCTTCCCTTCTTCATGCCCACACCTTGCTGGTGCCTCTAACRTCCACCAGCTGGCCAAGAAGGGCCGTGTCCCCTCCATGTAATCCATTCATCGTTAATTTGGAGGCTAATACTTTGAGTATGTAAAGTCTAGTTGCTCTTGGGTTCAAACCCCAGCTGATGTAGATCAATGCAGCTTCATTGATTTCATTTCCACCAGCTCAGCCAAGCCACTTCCAAGAGACATGAACACCATTAGTCTCATTTAGCTCATAATTTCTTCTCAGAAACTACTCCCAATGTTCCTGCATTGCAGAAACAATGGAAAACCAATGACTCAAAAGCGAGAAACCTGTCCTTGAAGCTAGATCTTTTAGCAGATGGAAAAAGGAGCAGATCCTCGGTTTGTACAGTCAGGCAGAGCTGAAGAGCTGTAGGAGGAGTCATGTCTACCTACACTTGCTGATGTCCCTGTGCACCCTGCCCAAGGTTATAGGTGTACCACTGATGGGACTGCTGAGATGGTGCTCAGTGCAGGGATAGGGGAGAAAAGTGCTGGCTTGTTCAGAAAGAAAGTGAATAACTCCCCAACATAGCTTTAGCAGGGTGTGATCGTCACTGACGTCTCCTTCCAGGCTGTGTGGCCCTGCCCAGAAATGAGGTACTGCTGCCTGGTGGTACCTCTTCTTCAGGGAAGCAGTGAGTCCTCATAGCCTGAGTTCCTACACATTTTCGAGGTGTGGACGCTCCCTTAAAAGGATGCTGAAAAGTATAAAAAAAACAGGAGAAGGTGCCATCCCCAAAGCTTGCTGTCTGCCCAGTTAGGCRGCAAAGTCCAGAGGGAGACCTGCAGCCTGCGGCTTTCCCACTGTCAGCTCCAGGTGGGTCCCTGTCCCCTGTCCCTATCACACCAAGTGGTCAGTGGGTCTGCTCCATGCAGGGGAAACTTGTTTTTGAAAATCTGGTTTTCTGATTTCAGTGCTATGCCATAGCTGAGTTTATATGACTGGCTGGGACCCCGCCGATGGGCAGGGTGCTGGGCTTGGGGCAAGGTGTCCCCAGTGCCATCCTCCTCGCCCAGGGTTGGATGCATACCAATGCACCCTCTCCGGATCTGAATTTACTCTAGCAGTAACGAGCTGTCCACGCTGACTGCCCTGTCACAAAACCCAAGTCCATCCTCGCAGAAAGCAGCATACCCGCAGAGAGTCTGGCTCCAGTGCTCCTGCAACCCCTGTTTGAATTAAGCACTTATTTTAATTTGTAGGAGATTTGCAGACTTTAATTACCATTGGAGTTTCACAGAGCTTAATTACTACTTTTTCAGTCTCTTTTTTACTGGTGCAATGAATAGTTATCGGTAGTTTGTCAAAGTTACGTGCAGCATCTGTCCTGGACAGTGAGAAAAAAAATCCAGCAGCCTGCTTAAAAAAGCAGTGATTTAAAATGACTGGCAAAGGTGCTCTTGCCGGGTCAGAGTAAGAACAAGCACAAAGGCATCTCACTTTTCCTCTTTCTTTTTTTTTTTTTTTGGTAGCAGTGTCTGGGTGGTGGCTCATTATCAATTGTAAATTACAGGGGGTGGAGAAAGGGACATGAATGACAAAGTTCAGAAACAGCATCTGCTGAAGAAAAACAAATGAGGTGGGGGGCAAAGCAGGAAAAAACAGATGAAACACTGTAATTGCTTGGCAACAAGTTGCTATTGTAATTTAGAAAATTGGAAGCATCCGTTCTCAAACAGTTCAAGCTTTATTTCGTTTCTTCTTTATTTTTGACTGCAGCCCTTGTTTTGCGATCAGCTGTGTCCTCCTGCAGGATTACTGGCTCTCCCTCACACAGAGCAGTAATGGACCCCTCGTGTTTGGTTATGGGCCATCGAAGAAAGCATTTTGCGATTGTTTCGCAGCGCAGTCATTTAACAAGATTAGAGATAATTTGCCCCTTGGAATGCAAAACTGTTTCTACAGGTGCTTAAGCTTCCTGGCTTTTGGATTAGAGGCCTCATTTTGTTTTGTGCCGTTGCATTCAGCGAGGTCTCCAAGGACTGTAAATAAATGAACAGCTACCCTCCGCAGCTGTGAAACTAATTTTCCAGCCTGAGCTACAAGAGTTGCAGCTTACAAAGCTCAGTGGATGCAGATAAATATGTGCATGCTAATGTATTAAACGTGCTGATTAACTAATACTGACTGTGCCTGAATGCAAGCCATTTGCCAACTGGGAGACTCTGGAGAAACAAGCCTGACCAGAGAGGGAGCAGGTTGCTGGAGGCAAGCAGGAGGTGCAGGGTCGTCAGAGCTGCTAGGGGTGGTAAAAGGGGTGATGGCCATTCTCCCTGATGCTGGCAGACTTCCTTCACACCTCCCTGCCTCGTTCTCCCACAGGGGAGAGAATGAGCCCCAAGCTTTGGCCACATCCAGGAGGACGGGAAGTCTAGTAGACGTCCACTGAGATGGGGAACCTCAAGGATGTAGGGATGCCATGGACTCCTTCCAAAGGAAAGGAGAGCCAATGCACGCTCCCACAGGGACTCCCGTGCATTGCATCCAGCTCTGGTCCTGCCAAATAGATGTGGTCTCTGGAGCAATTCTCCAAGAAGGATCATGGATTCCTGGATGGAGCTGGCTCATAGTTACTGGGGATTGGAGAAAGCCTCATTTATTTGACTTCCCCCATTCTTTTTCTTTGTCCCTTCCTTTTCCTGTAGTGTTTCCTTTCCTTCTTTGGGTGTAATTTATTTGAGCTGAAAGGGAAATGGATTCATGATTTCAAAAGCTGTCTTTTTTTCTGAAGTTTTTTTTTAATTCAGATGTGGGATGAAAATCAGACCTTCTGAAATTCCCCGCAAGATGGAATGCCTTTTCTCTGCTCAACCCTGTGGCAGTTCTCAGTTTGGGGACAGCCTGAGCAAGTCTAGCTGGGGCCAGAGACCCCCTCTGTTTTGGACATACTTGCTGGCCCCTATCAGGCTGGCCTGGGTCTGGCTACCTGGGAGGCTCAGGAGCACCGTGCCGCTGTAATTTCTGGACCTGGGAGGTCCAGGGTGCCAAGCACCCTGCCAAACTAGCCACCGAGGACACTGGGCAAGTGTTGGAACCTGCCTGGCAAGTGCAGTTCCATCGGGAGCACGCTCTGGTGCTGGCAAAGCCCTCCTGAAACTCAGCCACCTCCATGGCACACTTTAATCTGGGTGAATCAACAGCTTCTGGGGCAATAGACGTTTTGTCATGATCAGCCTTAATTTCTCACTGGTGGCAGTAAAAACCCTGCACGCGGTAGAGGACTTGCTTTCTGTACCTCTCTGCTTGGTCACAGCACTATGGACTGAGAGCACAGATCCCCTGGCTCTGGGAGGGTGACAAGCTCCCAAGGGGATCACTGCAGGTGGGCCGTGCAAAAAAGACCTCTTTTGCATTATTTCAACCGTGGTTGCGCTGAGGTTGTTGATGACAAGAAAGCAGGATCTGTTACCACTGTGGTTCGAAGCCTGTATCTGCTCAAACCCGATGCAAAGCCAGTTAGGTTAAGGGTGTATGACTTCAGTCGCTTTCAAATCAAACTCAGGTAAAGGGTCTTCTTTTGCCTAGGTAACTCCTGTCTATCTCTTAAAATATTATTGACAGAAATGAACACTCACCTATTAAAAGCAACATAGTGTTTAACCAGTGGCAAATTAAAGGTGGAATACTCCATGCTATCATTTTAGCAAAGCATTTCCAACAAAAAGTTGATGGGTGAAATACAGAAGAGATTTAGTGAGCATTCATTCCTGCACTGTTTAATTAATTAATTCCTGCACTGTTTAATTTCTCTTTAGACATCCTGAGTCTGTGGATGTTAAGAGTTTGACAGGGAGAAAGGATGATCAGTGGTTTGGAGACCAATCCAAGATTTAGAAGTTCATTGTTTAAGACCTTGCTGTGCCAAAGGTCTTCTGGCTACTTTGAACAAAATGCTGAAACATTTCAGACTATTTAGGTGCCCAGGGCACAGAGGACTTGAACTACCAGGGTCTATGGGTTTACTTTACTGAAGCATTTCAAAAGTGATTCAGGTGAGATTTTTTCATACAGATTTTTACAGTCTTCAGGTAGGTAAAAATGAAAAAGAAATGAGAAAGATTTTGTCAGAGGAGCCAAAGGTATGTTCAGCTGCAAGATGCCACCAAGAGGGATAGCTCTATTCCAGCCTAACCCTCACTGCTTGTTCCCACCTGCCCCAAGCCAGCTACTGGTGGTGAAGCTTTGGTAGGGTTAGTATTTTTGGGGGGTAGAGTGTACCGTGAGGTCAAATGAGCACTGGCATCAGACAAGGGGAGCAACAAGATTTAGCAAGTACAGTGAACACAACCACCCCTTCTGGCACCAGCTGCAAGGTGGAAAAGCTCCTAAAACTGTCTGTCTGTCTTTAGTTTTTTTCCCCCTTTTTTAAAAATAAGGTTATCTGACCCTTTCAAAATTATCTACCATTTTTAATGAATGTCGAACTCTGCTCAGAAATTTTCCTTTTTTTCTTTTTGGCTCAAAACATTATTCACCTCTAGTCCAAGAGATTTAAGAGCACAGACAGCTTCAGTTGATCAGAAATGCGTTTTTGGCAAACAAAATATTTGCACAGAAAATTTTGCCCAGCTGTACTCATAAGAGTTATTGAAAACTTTTCTCACAGTTGTTCTTCTAGTAAAATGGCAAAATAGGATGTCCTTATCCGACACAGAGATTGCAAGAATAAATGCGTTAAGAATGTGACTCACACAGTAGGAGCCAAAAAGACAGGTGCCGTAAATTGTGTCCCTGAGGAAATAATAATAAACAGTCTTAGAGCCTGACAGGGTATCATATGAAAAGGGCAGATTCCACCTAGTTCATCTGCTTCAGCCAGCTGAAGCCCTGGACTTACCAATGCACAGTTTGGTACCTGTCTTTTCACTGATGAGCCGGAGCAGATTTTGCAGAGGAGGCATTTCTACAAGAGGAGTGACATTTAAGTTTTCCTACAAATTTCCTACACGCCACCAGGCAGTCACTTGTCAAGCAGCAAAGTTCAAGCAGTGGCAAGCAAAAAAGAAGAAGAAAAAGCAAAGGTAGTACTAAGAAACCTGTCCAGAAACCACAACTCAAATAACCAGCCCTACTAACTAGACAGCTACATGGAGAGCACRTATACCTTCAGAGCAAGGTGATGCCAGCGGGATTGGTCTGGAACAGACTTTCCAGATGGCTGCATATATTGCTCAAACTTCATGCAAATACTATTTGCGTGGTTTTAACTGCTTGTGTGCAGAAAATCCCAATCGTCACCCATATGAATGCTTATGGAAAACAAGAAGAAAAATATGATTGGCAGCACACAAGTAAATACGCAGGTTTTATCTGACGCAGTGCTTGTGGATATATGGTTGCAGGCATCAGCAATCTCTAGTCCGAGCAGAGCAAAGAGGACTGCCAGACAGTTTGTAGTCCTTTAGGCCCCAGTTCAGCACAGTGCAATGCTTAGAGGTAAGAATGTGCCTAGGATCCCCTAGGGATGCACTGCGAGGGATCCCCATCCCAGCCAGTCTCTGGGCACCCAGAGTGTATCAGTAACGCCCAGCCACTATTCCAGAGATTTGTATTGCAATAACACCTAAATGTCCCAATCAAGGTTCAGTCTCACTTTATTAGGTTCTACAAGCTGTCACTGACCCTCACAGTTCCTGAAATTCACAGCGTAGGCAGATGAAATGTAAGAGAGCAGAGAAACAAGGGCATGGGAAATCAGGGAGGTTTGCCCCCAGAGGCATTGTTGTCTGCTGTTGGGAGCACTTTGCAAGCACCATGACAGAGAGGGACCTTAAAGGCAAAGGGAAGGGAATCCTAAAGGCTGCTCGCCTGGGAAGGACATATACTTCAGGTGGCTCATCTCTCCATCAGGAATTCTACCTTTAATTCACTGGTGGGTCTGATAGTCTTATGAAAGTTTAAAAGCAAATCTGCGGTGTGGTACTGTATTTGCTCTGCATCTGTCTTTACCAGAGAGGCAGGGGCTGCTTGCAACACATGAGCAAGACCTGTCCTCAGTGGAGACACCTCAGGGCCCTTCTCATTGAGCTCTTCCCAAATAAAGTTGCAGGTGGAGGTAGCTTGGCCAAGCCCAGCTTCACCGCTCCTAATTTTAGGCGTGCAACAAGGTGTCTGTGTTAGGAGTGTCTTTCCCCGGGCCTCTCTGTCAGTGCTGGAAGGGGATCCATCCCCTCCAGAGGGCAGATGGGGTCACCCCAGTCTGGACTTGGGTTTCCCGCTTTCCCTACTGCTTGCACAGGGACCAAGGGGAGGCATTTCAGGCATATCGGTGGGGGACCAGACTCGCTTGGGTAGCGCTCACCACCTTCCCTGGAGCAAGGGGCTTCCTTCCTCTGAGCATCGCGACCAAGTGTTTTAGGGCAGGTTATTTTTCCTGGGAGTTGCGTGCAGCCCCCAATGCCCAGAAGGCCTGAAGAGCATAAGTGAGCATTGTTTCCCCCACATTGTTCCCTGGCTCTCCACTTTTCCCAACTCCTTCTTACCTCATCCTCCCCTTGCTGGCTAGAGAGCTGTAAGCCGCTGATTAGCACTTCATTTGACAAACAGGAAGTCGGGAAGAAAAGCATCATTTTCAGAATTAGAGCCTCGGAATGAATTGAAGAAAGAAAGGGGGAAGAAGGAAAAAAAAGAAAGCGAGCCCTGCACACTTTCCTAATTGCTCGTTAGAACCAATGGCCTTTGTGGTTCCTTCCCCCTGTGTCTTCTTTATAAAAGCGTTTGCACAAGACATTGCTATTGTCTGCCAGACAGCCTCAGGGTAGGACAAAATGAACTAATTGATTTGCAGTTATGTCGCGGTGAATAGTGCTAAACATCCATCTGCGGATTCCTTGTGAGGAGTGATTAATAATTTGTACTCCTGGGCCTAGAAGCCTGAATACCCTTTTTTCATGTAAAACTGAAGCGTTTCATTCTCTCAGCATCACAGATATCTCRTCTACATTGTGGGTTACAAGGACGAGGTCAGGAGCGGCTTGCTAGCATTGCCACATAGGCAGTTGTCTTCATATGGGTAAACCCCAGCACGATTGTGGGATTAATGGGAATTTGTAAAGCTGACACACGGTACTGTACAGCATGCCTGCTATGGCCATTCCAGTGCAGATGTTCCCGGTTCCCTGTCATTGTTCCAGGGACGGAGGATTTTGCATGTGTTTTCAAAGGGAGCGCTGGGAGACTTAAAATTTATTTCAAACACAGATCCAAAACCTAGACTGAGACAGTTCAAGGAATTAGGACTTGGATTCAAATTTCAGGGTTTTTGTGAACACCGTTTCTATAACCACCAGAGGGAAAACCCTAGTGCCAAACACACGTAAGCACTGAGTTTAAAAGGTCAGTCCAAAAAACTTCACTCAAATCCCACCTACATGTTGAAAGTTACATGCAAAATACCTTAAACTGTCTAGTAACAGGGGAGTCTGCAAAACCTCTCCACAGAAGCTCCTGCTCGTGGACCTGCTTTACCAGTACATCCCTCCTGTAAGAGCTGCACACTTACTTAAACGATTTAAATGGCGGGGCTAAGGCTGTAGGCACATTGCCTCTGTCTGAGCTCGGTCAGCTCTGACCGCCTGTGATCCCCACTCCCAGCCACGTCTCATGGTCTTTTGCGACTGTGTCCCCAACTCCACCGCTCATTCTTGGTCTTTTCTACCTCCACCTGGAATGAAAAGCTCGTAGCTGCTCTCTGAGCCATTTCCTGCTTCCTAATGAAATCTATTGGCCTCCTGGGGGAAAAAAAACATCGACTCAGCCAACTCTTAATGAAGTCATCTGTTTTCATGGTGTTACTGGTGCCCTCTACTTTCCCAGCTCATTAAAAAAATTAACAACCTTTGGATACATCCAAAGATCCAGAGATGAGATCTACCTGGTCAGAGTAAATCACTTTCAGTGGACAAACACTTTTCTTTCCCTTGTGACCCATTTTTATGTCTTCCTACGTTACCTACATTCTATCCCATGCCTTGAGCATTTTGTCGGGGTGCATCTACATTGATAAACAGATGTCTGTGAAGCCTTGCCTTGTTGTTAGCTTGCTCCCTGTCTGGTTTGGACTGCTCCAGCCAGATCTCTCTGAAATCAAACCAAGGCATAGTTCTGGGAATGGCTCTTTCCAGGAACTGATCTGATGTCTCAGATTTGGCTCCCCTTGCTCTTCACAGTCCTGCAAACCTACCTCAGCAGGCTTTGCACCTTTAAATGTTCCCTGCCACTCTGCTGTGTATTCACCACCGATCCCATTCACGTCCCATGACATAAAAACCACCCTGGTGGGCTGCCCATGCTGCTTGGTCTCAGGGTCAAGGACTGACTGCTGTCCTTTGTGAGAAGCGTGGACACAGTTTATGTGCTGGAGACAGATAGGCATAAGGTGCAAGATAGATTTGTCTTGTTATGCCACATCTAAGTCTGGATTCCTTCTTGGAAGGCTTGGATGAAACCTTTACAAGCACTTCTCTCCCTGCGATAACCAGAAGGACATAAGCAGACAAAGGTTTTTAAAAGAGTGCACCAACCCAAAAYACTTCCACAGTAAAACAAGCCAAGAACATTTAATTATTCAATTTTATCAAGCTCCACCAGTCAGCCTGGCGATGCCTGGTTGTTTTCCTCTGCTGATAGGTAAGAACTGCTGGGGATATTAGCTCTTCTGAGTGCTACACTGCAGTGTATTAGGTAAAAGTAATTACTGTAAGTGCTTTGCAAGAATATCTTTGGGTAACGTATTTGATATAGTTCCGAAAATTATTGTGTGAGGAAATAATGAGCTAGGAGAATAGAAAGTGCCTATTTCAGAGAAGTTTCCCTATAACCTTTTGGGGGTGATAGGCTCTGGCCACTCATTAAATATAGTGGGGAAGCTTTGTAAATGTATGGTGCTGTAAGTGGAGTGAGATTAGATTGGATGGGGCTTTAAATGAAAAAAGTATCCATTTAGAAGAGTGTTAGCAATTCAAGATTGATGGTCCCAGGGATTTCTGCAGACCAAGGGAAAGAGCAAGGCTATGGGTATATTGTCATATTCTTTCTTTTCTTTTTCATTCTGGACAGCTGGGGCTAATTTAGCACACTGCAATGCAATGACCTGAGCATAAACAGATGGAGTAGACAGGTTTGGATGCTTTATGGCAACATACTGCTTATAATCCATGGTGTTGAACAGTATAAGATCTTCTTGTTCCATCTCCTAGTTTCTGAGGGTAATAACAGATGATCAGCATGTCCACGCTGCTGAGTTGGCTTGTGAAACTCATTGCTACAGTAGATTATGGAGGCCAAGAGTACAGTCCCATTCAGAAAAATCAGTAGGAACATAACAGAAAGCATCATTATGACATTCATTTGTACAAATCCATACAGCACCCACATCTTGAATACTGTAAGCAGTTTGGGTCTGTCCACCTCAGAAAGGATATAGCAGAAGTATGGACAAAGATGGCCAGAGGTAGAGAATGGCTTTTCTTCAGGTATTGAGGTCACAAAAAAACCCCTCAGGTTTGCTCAGATCAGAATGAGCTAAAGGAGACAGCTCTTTGCCCTACGTGTGATTCAGTTGTGGAACCCCTTGCTGCAGAAGTGGTGGGCGCAGAAAGCCAGTTTAAAAAGCATTTAGATATGGTGAAAAAAATCACTGAGGACTATTCAAGAAGAACATACCACCACTAAATAAAAAGCTCCCCAAGTCCCAAGTCCCCGACTGCGGGAGGTGCGGGAGGATGTTCTGGGGTAACATCACTGCATGTTATTCTGAAGTTTTGCTCTTCCCTAGGCACCCTTTTCAGCTGCTGACAAACAGTGGGTCTGTGGCAGAAGCACAACTAAAATCCCCACCTCCGAAGTCCTTTCCCTGGTGACTCTGGGCAGCTGACAAACTGAGCCCACGAGATTTACTTTTATCCCAAGCAGGGACACAAAGTCAAAAATCTGGGCTTTGTTTAGTGAGACAAAAGACACTGAAAATGTTCAGCTTCAGCTTTTTCTGTGTAATTGCAACATCTGACAGGCAGGTAAAATTAGCAAGCCGAAATGAGAGGTGTAGCACTTGCCAAAGCAGAAAGGCAGTCTCGGAAATGTGGACCCATAGTGTAGAGTGGCCGGGTGTCCCATCCCTCTGCCCAGCCTTCCTGGGAGGAGGAGAAGGTCCAGGGACCCGACCCGTCCAACCCACGGGGCTGTCCCCTGTCTCACAGCAGCGCTTAGGTTCTGCACCAAAAAGGGTGCAAAAGAAGCAGACGTGGGACAGCGCGGGATGCCCACCTGCAGCAACCAGCTGCAAAACCCCTCCCATTTCTCCCAGCCTTCCCGTGCAAGGCTTGGTGGCAGAGGTGGCACAGGGGAGAGAGGAGGAACGTGCCCTTCTCTCCCCCGAAAGCCCTGGCGTCTCCGGCCACTTCAGACAGAGCCATTGAGCGGGGCGGAGAGGCTGCGCATTGTGCCCCTTTCCAGAGGGCTGCCTCCTCTCCATTTGTTTACCACACATCCTGTCTTCCTTTCTGTTTGCTTCACACATCATCGCCTTCATTAATCGTCCTCCCCGCTCCCCATTTGGGCCTTTGGATTTTCGGCTCGCCATGGGTAATTCTAATTACTTCAGGCATAAAAAAATAAAATAAAATAGGAGCTTAAGTAGGTGCACTTCATTCTTCAACTGCCTTTTACAAGCAGTTCAGTGCTGGCTACCAAGGGAATCTGATTAAACTAATTACCCTGATTGGCTTGTTTAATCAACTGCTTGGTTTAATTGGGCCTCGCTAATGCAGAGTGGTGGAGTCCGTGGTGCGTAATGTGAGAACCAGGAGACCCGTAACACCGGCGGTGACACCACTACAGAAACCAGCCCGCATTCCCAGCCTAACGGGTGGATTTTAATAAATGCAGACCTCAGCTGAGACCCCAACTGTATTCTCAGGAGCCTGAATGGGCTGGAGGTTTTAGTGATAATTAAAATTGCTAGAAAAAAAAAGAAAAAAAAAAAAAGAAAAAAACCCCAACCCTTTCTCATTAAAGGACTTGTCCTTTCTCCCTCCCTCTCCCGGCTGTGGCCTCCAAACTTGAAGCAATATCGGGAACCCTGTCTGCCTCTTTCAAACAACACTTCAATTCATCAGGGCAAAGAATCCCTCCTCCTTCATCTCCCCCCATCCCTGAGATTTTTTACTCCCATTTAGAGCGTGCACAGCCCAAAGTAAATACACAGACAACAGGGTTACAAATTACCTTGCACTAGGTAAATCCACTCTGAGTACCTGGGGAGGTTTGCAGAATACAAACAGCTTCTGTGTAAGCATCCTGGGAATAATGGAGATTCCTATAGCTCTAATTACTAGAACAATAATAACCTGAAGAGCGTCGCCTTGCCTCGTCCCGTCTGAGCTCTGACTCCCCGCTCCCTTCCCTGCCCTCCACTTGCTCTCGCAGCAGGGAGAATTGAGGATGAAGAGCCAAACACACGCCTGGTTTAGCAAAGCTCCACTCATCTGAGGCCAATATGTTTTATGGTGACACACTGAGTGAATTTATTACTCACTGAGGATTTTCTTAAGGCCGACGACAGACTGGCAGTCCAGTAGGCATTGGCATGAGCATCAAACCCCTGCACTCAGCATTATATTCCAGCCCAGGGTTTCCCCATGCCATAGTGCACGCCACTTGGGTACAAATGAATTTCATGCTCAATTGTCATAAATCTCTATTTTCCATTTGTAAAATGGAGAAAATAGCAGCAAAATACTGTGGGGATGAAAAAAWGTGGGACTTTTGTAAGGATCTCGTAGACACAGCTACATTAGCTGTTAGCAGTCCTGGAGCTCTCCTAGCACAATTTTTGGAGGTGATCTTACCAGCTTAAAAACTGAGGGTCAAACTAGCTGGCAACATCTAGCATTTATTTTGAATTGTCCACAAAGTTGCCTCTTCTTCACTGCAAGAATGGACAGTGAGCTAAGACGAAATACATTTTCCAGGGAAACCTGTTCAGCTTTGCCTATCTCAGGTTCCTCAGACCCTTCACAGTCCACCCTGGGACAACATAAGACACCACCAGTGTCTCCCAGGTGACTCTCCATGACATCTGCACCCACCTACCCACACACAGGACTGTGCCCTGCACCAGGGTTCATTGCCTTCTGGCACGTATTTGTAAAACAAGTAGGACTAAGCTATGGAAAGGACCTTCTATCACATTTCTCTGCTGTCTCCTGCCATCCAAGCACAGGGGCTTCTGAGACATCACAGCCTGAGGGGACAGCATTGTAGAAGTGTTGTTCTTTCTTTTGTCTATTCACCCCCAAAATTGCCTGTCTACATCCAGTGGAGCCAATATAACTGAGTGGGACAATCCTACAGTTAATTTAACTACTTTGACTCCAGTTGAGGGATGTATATAGCTGCCTTGTCCAGGTGGGAATTAGTTGGGTCAGTGGGCACCTGGGATTAGATTCCCAGGAGAGGAAGAAGAAAATAAACACTTAAAGCAGACCTTAGGCAGAATATCTGTTTAAATTTCAGCTGCTTCAGTCCTTTTACAGACTGAGCCATGAGAGAGGGATTTGTCACACCTAACTTTAGCCATGGAAAATATAGATGTATATACATGATGTAACAGCTCTAGACTGCCTTTGTACTTGATGCAGATAAATGGGCATTTATGCCTATTTCAGGTGTCCACTTCCCCTTGCCCTAGAAATACCTTTTTTCTTCTGCTTTGGGTGTGAAGCGAACTGCAGGTGAGCTTGGAGCTACACCATGGCCAAATGACTCCTGCCTTGGCTGCTAGGAGGAGGACCCTAGGGAAGACACCAGAGCTCCCTGCAGAGCCCAACCTATGCTCATGAGGGAGTTGGGGACCTGACATCTCACCAGCCTGGCGTTCTCCCCCTGCAAACCAGCAGAACAAACCTAGCCTGCCTCCCACCGTGCTACCTGCCGTATCTGTGAGCTCTGTCCACATGTTGGCTCAACCTCTTCACTTGCGATGGGCAAGGGACTACCTGCAGGCATGAACAGATGCACAAAAAGGGTCTGGTCTTATTTATGACCGCAAAATCTGAGGGGAAGAAAAGACAGTTTCTCCAGAAGTGGTTGGGTGAACTCCTGTGTTAGCCCACATACCCCCTGGTTGCTGCCACCTTGCATCTCGGCACCATACACAGTGGGTTGCTTTACCCCACAYGCTCCCCAATTGTCACATTTTTTTCCTGAGCAAAACACTGTAATGATCTGCAGATTAGTAAAAAATGTGTTTGAATTCTGTAAAAATTCAAATGCGTGGGTTTTTTTTCTGAATCATATATTGTGGAAGTTTCCTTTGCATTGTTTCACCCATAATCCACAGCAAACGAACACCGTGGTTCATATACCCAGCTCTAATTGTTCTGGAGAAGTGTCTCCTTTTAATTTTGTGGTTTGCTCTGGGCTGAAAAATGTCCATATAAGTGAGTAGGTGAAAGCATTTTAAAACCGCAGGGAGCCCCAGTGTTGAGCTGGAAAGGAAATCAAAAATTTTCTTCATGGACTGGGTATGTTTTATATCCCAGCTGACCATGGTGAAAAGGTCATGAGGCACTACCCAGCTGGGGTTATCGCTTCGACCATCCAAAAAGTACCAGCTGCAGGTTGCCTAAGTTAAAGTCACAGCAAAAATCATTACCACTTTTACGAGGGAGAGCATGGCATTTTTCCCTAGAATATACCCAGTCAGATATGAAACAAAGGAATAAAAAGCAATAACCATTTGCTCTTTTAGGGTCAATTGGGATAGTGCTGTGGTGATCTCCCTCCCCATCCTTCTGCCCGGCGGCATCCATCTGGGACACCTAATGAATGATTGGTAAACATAACTTTTCCCAGCAAGACAAAATCTGTTTCTAACTCATGACCTGCTGACACTCGTTCATTATGTCCGAGAGACAGGCTGTTTAGGAAAACTATTGACCGGCTACATGCTCCGTACAGCCATCCCTTAATTACAAGACAGACCCTATTAGTAACTGTGTGATACTACAGGGCTGCTGAGCAGATGTTATGTATAGGGTATCACGGCCACTTAGTGCTTCGCCGAGACGACGCGATGCTGTGGGACCTGTTGCAGAGCCTGTGGAGCTGGAGGAGACATCCTGGCTGGCCCTCATCACGGCTGAAACAGGGCCATATTTCACCAACGCTTTCTCCTGCAGCCATCCCTCCTGTTGTGTAAGGATTTCATCTAACACCTATGAAGATCAATGAAAAATTTTTCACTGCCTTTCATCAGCTTTGGGTGAGGCATTATTTGAAAGTATTTTGAGATACGTATTAGTTGTTGTGAAATCCTCCACATTCACAGCCCCTGACACTGTTCTTCATTCAGATGCACTGGCTTTATCAGAGACCTCCCTTTCTTGCAGGTAATGCCCCAGCTTCAATTAAACATGCCCTTGGCATGCAGCAGTGTGTGGTGTTGCTCCCCTATTGTTTGGAGACAAGAAAGATTCATCTAAAGCCAGTCATTCCAGCTAGCTATTTCTTGCTGATGAATAAATGACATCACAGAGAGAATTGCTACTTAACAAACACTTTCACTGCCCACTGAGCTCCTGGGAACTGATGGGATAGAGAGAGTGCTGGCTTTTGCCTCCTCAGGGAGCCTCAGAGTGGTTCACCTGGCAAGGTAAACAACCTCCTCGATCTTACGAGGTTTAGCTGAAGATCAAAGTAATTTGGGGATGGTCCAAGCTTTAGGTTTCTTTCCTAAAGCCAGTTATGTACTAGTTTTTCATCCTTTTTTTTTCCAATTCCAAAGGGCTGCGTTAAAACACCTTATTACCGATAAGAGTGGAATATCTCCATTCCACCGGAACGATGCCAAGCTATCATTACGTTCAAACTGCATTTTAACAGCCTTCACGTTTTCAGGGCTTTTCACCTTTGCATTAGTAAACACTCAAAATCCAAGACCTGTTGAACTTCATACCTTTCCCTATATCCTCTGTGTCTTTCCTAGCGGCATGAGAGCAAGGGGGATTTGACCAAGGTCGAATTGAATCAAAACAATGGAAACCCAGACAGTTGGCTCTAGAGCCTTGGCAGTGCCATAAGCAAATAAAACCGCTCTGTGTTTATGACTTCATTCAGTCCAGATGGGTTGTTTTCCCCATACTGCAATCATCATCCTGTATCAATACAAAGCCCTGAGTGATATTTCTATACCATGTTGCTTCAATGAAGCTGTCCTAGAGTGGCTGTACTAGTGGTTTTGAAGTTGCCTCTGGGTCTCTCATGTGGTTAGGCTTACAGATGTCTTCTGTGGTCTCTCTTTCTCTATCAGTCATCGTTTCATTCTCATGTCTTCCAGATTTCCAGATACCTCCTGCCTGTGTCTGCTTGAAGGAAGGCTCCCTGTAAAGCCCTCCCATGTATTACAAAAAGATCTGCTTCTGGTTTTGCTTCACATAACGCAATATATGTTTTGTGAAAACCTAGGAACTGACAATCAGATTATTGATCACAGCCAACGATTCTGGCTCCTCTGTGTCTAATCCTACACTCCCCCCTGGAAAGTGGTTTTAGATTTGTTGAATGAATCTGCAACTGATGAAAAGCTAAGGTCAGACGTATGGGCCTTAACCAGGCAGAGTACAGGGAGGAACTTCTCGTTTTGTTTGCCCTTCTAATTAGGCTCAGTTGCGGCCTGTATCGTTCCTGTAGCTCAAGCTATCAGTCTTTCTTGAGAAAAGCTTTTATCTGCCCAGTGTTCTGCACCAAATCAGGACAGATTCAGCTCATTTGCAAACCTGGCCCACATTTTGCACAGGGGAGGTTCAAGGCAGTGAGTACTTTTGCCCATCGCTCTCATCTGCCTACTGGAAGGGAAGTTCAGCAGAGTAACTGCTGACATTTGTGTTGGCTCCCTTTGAAAACAGACACCTACTGCAAGAACGGAGCAAGAAGGAAGGATCCAGGCAARGAGCTGGAATTTGGAAGACCCAGAGTTCAAGCTCCTGCCTCAGCCACAGTCCTCCTGTGCCACTCGGGACAAAATGTTTGGGGCTCATTCACAGCACAGAGTAGAAAATAATATACATATACCTTGGATCTATGAGGCTGGATCCACTAGAGTGGATCCAAGCAGGTCAGTTCATGCTAAGCTACACATATTTGGGGAGCTTTCAAGCTTACCTGGCTCTGCTCCCAGGTATTGTGTCTCTGCATTAGCAATAAGCATGTTAACAATTGGCTTTGCTGTTATTAACATAGACATAGCACTGTCCATGTGTGTCTAGACACCAGCTGAAACCAAGCGAGAACATGTGTCTCTGCACTCGGCTCCTGACACAAGCCCTTAGTGTTTCCCTGGCTTTACCCCCCCTAACAACACAGGCTTTGTGGTAACAGAGAGTTTGCAGTCACTTTTTAAAGCAGACCTGATTATTTGACCATTCCAAAAATCTAGCAGAAAACAAAACTGCTGGGCAAAATCAGAAAAAAAACAGTAGCATCATCGTCCTCAAGTCTCTGATACCACAAGGGAACCTTACACCACGGGCTGGTTTCAAGGTGTTTCCTCTCCAAAACCCTTTTTAAAGAGCTGAGTAACCTCATGGGCTTTGCACTGGGCTCTGGGCTGGTGTGAGCAGGGCTGCAGGGGTATAACTGAGTACAAAATATGACCCTGGCTTAGCCCAGCCTGACTCTGGCAGGGCTGTGCACAAAGCCACAGAGCCTGTGTGAAATGCCCTCAGTCAGGCTCATAAAATGTTGTCGTTTGCAGCTGAGAAGGGATAAATTAAACTAACAAGCATGACAGCTATTTAAAAATAAGAAATCATGTTTCATGGGGTAAAACAACATCTGAGGCCCCAGAGAGTCTGTACTTTGTATTTTTAATAGTCCTTTCACTGCAACAACACTCTCCCCTCCACTTAGCCGGGCTGAAGACCCCGAGTTCAAACATTTCCCCACTGCTCTCTCCCTGGTTTACTGTAGCTCTCATCTTTACTATCACTCTGGATAACTTTCGTTTGTGAGGAGAAGGGCTCATTAGCCAGGAATTGATAAACAAAGAGGAGGGTGGAAGCAGAGGTCCCTGCTCCCCAAAGCAGGCTCCCTCGGGGGCGGTGGTGGCCTCCCACCCAGGACGGCTCTGCGCGGACCCCAGCTGCAGCCTGTCTGCAAACGTGTTGGTGGACAGGCTGTCAGAGGGCTGAGCCGTCACACACTGGTCTTTTGGGGGAATCATGTGCTGAGGGTATGAAAAATCTGCATTTCAGAAGACTTGCAAAGGCAGAGGGGTGGCTGGTCTCCTTGGGCCAGCATGCGGTGGGTTTTGGCACCCGGCGGGGCATGGCTGCTGGATTCGGCACAGCATTGCCGGGCCTTTGGGTTTCAGTGGTAGCAAAGACTCAAATCCTTAATAGGACATGAATCCCCATTGCAGGGGACTTGAGGACTTACCTTCTACAGAAGTCTGCATCTTTTTGAAAACACCATGACACCCATATCCATTGGTGTTGCCTACACGCTCTTAGAACTCTGCTGCTTTAAGGAGAGCTAAAAGCAATCGAGTGAGAATGCAAATGCAGTTAAAAGTAGCTTTGAAGCAATTTGGCAATGATCATTAATGGCCAGCTTCTTCAGAGAAGAAATATAAATTTCAGGATAAATTTCCTCTGAGAACAGATAGTCTGTGGCAGGATTACATCAATGAAAAAGAAATCATCATGCAACCAACCAACTTGTTATACGCATTCACTCAGTTGCCATTTCTCCAGATGACAAAGTAATACTATTCCCTGTGGTCCTTAAAGTTGGTAAAGACAAAAGACAGGGTGTTAAAGTTATTTAAGGCAAAGCAGAAACATTTTTCAGCTTGACTTTTCGCATGGTGACAGCTATGTGAATGGGGCAGCTGCGGCAGAGAAGTGCGGGGCTGGTTACAGGTAAGACCACGGTTTATTCTTATGCCTAAAACTCTCAGGGAGTTTTATGATTTAAAGCTATCCAGATGAGAAGCTGATCATCTTTTCTGAAGTTCTAACAGAAGATCTTCAAAGCAGAGTATTTCTCCATGAGACTTATCATCTGCCTTTTCAAAGCAATTCAGAGACCCAAAGACATGGTTAAAATCAAAGTCTGGGTGAGTATACTGCATTTACCTTACCTTCTTCTCTAAATCATAGAAAACAAGAGTGTTTGGCTGTTTATCTAAAGAGGACTTGAAGACAAGGAGTTCATTAACCTGTTTGATATTACAGTTTTATCCTCCCAAAGGACAAGAGGAACAGCAGGTCCCAAGCGCCCAGAATTGGCAGAGTTGGCCTCAATGTGGAGCAGGTGAGTTTTCAGAAACGATCACTTGGTGAAGCTGAGCAGAAATAGAGCTATACCCAGCCGGCTGCTTTCTGCAAACACCCTCACTCTTCCCATGGATTAGGAAGTAAGTTCTCAGGGGCAAAAACTGATTTTTGGGCTGATGACAATCTGCATGTGATCTGAAATGGAGCTAAGCTGTGTGCTGCAAGTGTAAGCCAACTACAGCATGGCTTTCTGCAGAGCTCGCTGGAACATTTTTCATCAGCAATGTCTGCTTCAATGAAAAATAACTTCACAACTGTGATGATAGAATTTTTCATGGGAAATGTAATACTTTTTTTCTATTTGTTGGATAAAAAGCCTGAAAATAATGTGAAATCAAAGGCTTTAACCTGTAATGTTCTCAAATTCAAATGTTGACATTTATTCTCCTTTCTTCAATTTTTCTCCTTTTTTCTTCTTTTCCTATAAAGAAAATACATTTCCCTTTTTTTTCAAATACCTTTCCATATCTATCCTTTTTACTTATCTTAGCTGAGGAGAGGAAAAAGAGAGGATAACAACAGAGAAAAAGATGACAAACTGTATCAAATCCAAATATTTTATTTTTCTAAGAAAGTGAAATCAAGCAAAATGGTCTATTCACAGCATGAGCATTTTCAAAGGACTCCCTCCTTCCCCATCTCATTTGAAGGTTAAAAAGCTTAATTTCCTCATGCATTTTGAAGACATTTGCTCCTTTTTTTTCTCTTTAGGACTGGTCTGACTCCTAACCCTTATATTTTTCTTCACTTCTCCCACTCTGCACTGGAGGAACATTTTCAAAAGCTGCAGGTGACTTAGCAGAGTAAATCCTATTTTGAAAAGTAACACAGGCACTGGGGAGCTCAGTCAGACTCAGCTGGTCTCTACTACTCGCAGCTTGTGCCGGTGTGCAAGGGCTGTGACCCACTGTCATGACACTGGGCATTTCCCAATGGCGTTAATCTAATGAGCTGAGCTAACAGCAACAGTAAAGAGCAAGAAAAAAGGGATTAGGGGCTGCAGCGTGCCCTGTGAACAGTTCTGCATCCCTTGGGTGTTGCCAGCTGCGGTGCAGCAGCCACACCACAACACTCCTCTCCGAGGCGCAGCCCAGACAGCCAGAGATCGTATTGGCCATACCGGGACAGGGAGCACCAGGAGCAGTGCAAATGATAAATCTGTAAAGGCTCTACTAATCTAGGATTTTGATCCATGGGATCTAAAATGGCCTTTGTTCCAAACACAGAAGTCCATGAAAAGTGGTCACAAGAAATAATTGAATCTAATGGGAAATGGCTTCATCAGCATGTGTGGAAGGAAGCCTGTATGCAACTTAAGGCATGTGCAGCTAGCAAAGCACCTCTTGAAAAAAAAAAAAAAAAAAAAAAAAAGGGCAAAACCCCCAAACACTGACAAATACTTTCAGAACAAAGGAATAAAAAGGTCTGTGTCTTGCAATAGCTGGACACTCACTGAAATGTCCCCATTTGCAGAAACATTAGGCATGTAGCTGCTCCCTTAGTGAGTGTGAATTTGGATGTTTGTATCCAAATCTATCTATGGACTATTCAACAGCCTCATGATGTGATGGGAGACAAATGGCCCTGAGTTGTGCGGACACTCGCACATCGGATTAAACCAAGCTTGCTTTACACCTGCAAGCTTGCTGCCGAGACGGGATGTCTGCCAGGGGTCTGGCTGTGTGGGTCTGGCTCAGACTTGTCCCTTTCTCCTTATTGAGCCCCAAAGTGAGGACCCTTAGGGTGTGCTTAAGATTAAGCACATGCATACCTTAAGATACAAACTGCAATGGTCAAATCCCAAGGAATAAGAGTATTTTTGAATTTTTACTTCATCCTTGTAAATGGAATTTACAAAATGTCTTTCCTTGTATATTTTAAGCTTTTTTTATGTCTTGGTGGGGGGTGTGTGATTTTTTCCTTGCCAAATGGGAGACTGTCTTTTGAATTAGGAACAGAAAGACTCCTCCAAAGCTAAGGAATTAGTAGTAGATGTCATACTCACATTCACACATGCTGCATCCTATCACTGGAATATTTATTTTTATGCTCATTTTTCTCTCTGCCCTGTCTTTCACCCCTTTTCTATTTTTCTTTTCCTCCCCATTTTCAATACCTTCACAGTAAAATCTCCCCAGCATCTCATCTCATAGTTTTCAGGTGGGTTTGAAATTAGTCAAATTAATTCATCCATCCCAGCAAGAGAGAAGATGCTCAGGTGGCATTTACCAATGTCACTAAAACCCTAGACTTTATCAGTAGTCACCTCCAGTGAAAGAAGCTGTTGGTTTCTTTGGTAAAACAGATGCAGGCCATGAAAGGTTACACTAAAAGGTATGTGAGGCTGTCAGTTAGCCAAAAAACAGTAAACACCCAAATTATGCAGCTCACCAAACACATTTGCCCTCTCATTTTGAGTAGCTTCATAAAATGTCATCAGCTAGTCAGTCTATAGCAATATGCATTGCCTCGTTTTCCTGCAGACCTGAGTGAACGTCAGGCAGGGATAACATGAATCCCTCACTATTTCAGTTATTAATTAATTCATAAGAATGGTAGGGAAGGACACAATTTAGTGTGACTTTGACGTTCCTGTTCCTATTTTAATATGGAACTGTACCCCCTTCTCAGAAATATGTTGGTAACCCTTGGAGATAAAATGAATTATTTATCTCAGTTGTGCAGACAACTCCAAAAGCTGCTAAAAAGCAGCAGTCAGGATTACGATCCCACAGCACTTTATCAATGGGAATTGCTATTCGGTTTGTGAGATAGAGACTGTGGGAATTCCCCTTATCAAAATGAGTTAACAAGCTTTTACTGAAAGTTGGCCAGCTTGAATGATAAAAAGGGTGGAAAAAAACGCCTGTGATCCTTCTGTCATTAAGCATTAAAAAAATGAATTCTGACCCAAAGGAAAACCTGATACTCAGGTAGGTGAGAGCAACTTCGTATTATCCCAGTTTCTCAGAGTTGCCCCAAGTTTCCTGGAGAATCCACGTGGTGCTGGAGAAGTCTCAGTGCTCAGGAGCTCAGGAGTCTCTGAGCCTTTTCCCATTCTACAGGGCAAGGTCAGGGTATCCTTAGAAAATCTTGTGCTTGATAACGTTCTGAGACCTTTTGCATTCAGGGCACGTTAGAGCAGCTCTTGGGCTACTCCATTTCATGCCTGCAATTAAAGCATTATGGGAAAAAGCTCAGGATCTGCAAAAGCAGCATTGGCCACGAAGGTGAATGATGAATGAGCCTCTGGATCTGGCCCCGAATCTTCAGCGTGCTCAGTGTTTGGGCTCTCATTTTCCCTTTCTTTTCTGGAACAAGGCATGTCAGAAACATCATGGAACAATTTTTGATTTCTAGGAGTTCCCAGGACCATTTTAGTTCACACAGACATCTCATCCTTCAGTGCATATTCAAACACGCCTCAAACCTTTGTAGATTCACCATCACTGGTGCCATAGAGAAGGCAAGACTTCAAGCAACATAGCTAAAAGTGGTTTTAAGCCTAGTGTTCATATGTGTAATGTAACTTCAGCTATTGCCAAGGGAATAGTGGATGCTGCTGAGATATGCATCCAGCTGACAAAGAGCCAGCGCTGATGTGGCCCATCCAACTTGGTCATAGAATCATTAAGGTTGGAAAAGACCTCTAAGATCATCAAGTCCAACCGTCAACCCAACACCACCATGCCCAACTAAACCATGTCCCTAAGTGCCTCATCTACACGTCTTTTAAATACTTCCAGGGATGGGGACTCCACCACTTCCCTGGGCAGCCTCTTCCAATGCTTAACCACTCTTTCAGTAAAGAAATTTTTCCTAATGTCCAATCTAAACCTCCCCTGGCACAACTTCAGGCCATTTCC
>JAYKAV010002797.1:404926-604195 GCA_035582835.1 Phoebastria nigripes | reverse complement strand
CTGGTCTGACTATTGAAGACTGAGGCGAAGAAGGCATTAAGTACCTCAGCCTTTTCCTCATCCTCGGTGACAACGTTCCCCCCGGCATCCAACAGAGGATGGAGATTCTCCTTGGCTCTCTTTTGGTCCGCCATGGACCAGCCTTTCCTCCTCGATGTGATCGCTGGGGCACAACGAGGTGTGTTCCCCTGTGGGCCATGGCACAGCCACCTCCCAAAGGCATCCCCCAGCTGCTCGGCTCGTGCTGCCACCCAAACAGACCAACGGAGCAACTCGCACGTGGAAAACAGCATCGCACAGATGCATGCACACAGGCACACGCACACCCTACAGGCATCTGTGAATTATGAGGCGTTAAATCCCTCACAGAACTCTGGTGACTTCATAAACCACAAAAATGATGAAATTATTGCCACATAATGAGAAATGTTCCCATCTTTTAATTGTATACCCTATATAGAGCAGGAACCCCGATTCTTTCTCATTTCCTCTTTGGAGGCTTCCAGACGCTTCTCTCCTCTGCTCTCTGATGTGCAGGTTATCTCACACAGTTTCACCTTCTCCTGGTACTTTCACTTGCAGCAAGATCCCTCTCTGTTGCCACCAGTACACTCAGATGTACCCTATAGCTGTTCCTGAACAAGTCTCTCCAGGAGAAAGGTTGCAGCCAAGTGAGAATTTGGTTCCCTTATACTGCCTGTGGCATTTCCTCATCTTGTAGTAATTTTCGTGCAGAGGAATTACACACTAAACTGAAATTAAAACAGAGGAGAAGCAGCATTAACCGTTCAGAAATTTGTCTTAGCGTGGTTCCTCACTTAGAGCCAGCAGCTGAGAGCTGAGTCACAGCATTTCTTTCAGAAAGAGGTCCAGTCCTGAGAAGAGAGAATTTACCTCCATCCTCAGGAAACTGTTCCAATAGCTAATTATGCTCAACGTAAAAAATGTACATTTTATTTCCTATTCAGCTTTTTCCTGATTTCAGCTTGCAACCACTGGACCCCGTCGTGCTTATGTCTGTGTAATTAAAGAGGACTGAACCTTCGCATACCCATTACCTTTACAGGCAGCTATGGTCCRTGACCAAGACACCTCTTAATCTCATCCTGATCAGCAAACTAAAACAATTTAAAATATCCTAGAAATGCATGCATTAAATAGAAAAATCAAACCACAGGAAATTTGGAGCTGTATTGCTGAGGTAGCCTAATACTGGATCTCAAATATTCAATGTGTACATAAATATTACTTTTTAAAGTTTAAGCAATTAAAATACCATGCAGACAGAAACTGCAAAATAAATTTAACAGCACAGGCTTTTGTTTTGTTATGCTATGACTCATTTCACTTAGGTACTTTTTGTTGCTGTCATTTTGTTTTGCTTGGGCATTTCCTTAAACCTTAAAAACTTAATTTTGGTTAGTGCTGTCAAACAAACTGCAGCCACGCATAGGCTGGGTTCTCAATCAACACCCCGCTCCTGCATGGCTCAGGACAAGGAAAGGCCTGCAGAAAAAACAGAATTTTCGCCTTCTGCTGGTTACTTCCTCAAGGCAGTGGTCAGTAACTCGAGCACTGGCACATGAAAGCTCTTGSTGTGCCGCTCCCTCATTACTGGCGATCCATAATGGCTCATGAAACGTTCATAGGAGGTATGAARAGCTGTCCATAATGAGTAACTCAGCTTTCATGCAAACTACTCAAAGACAAGGTTTCTCTTCCAAGATCAACAGATTACAACAAACTGGAGTTTACAGAACATATTGTTTCAAAGAGATAAAGAGCGAGAAGAAACACTGACGGTGTTTCAGAACTGAAGCCCATTTAGATTTCAGACGTATCCACAATCCTTCTCTCCCCTTTTCTCTACTCTCACCAATATCCTTCCATGCTTTTTGCAGTTTACAGTCAACTTTTCTTTTATCCTAGTTCTGCCCCAAACCTCCTATCCCAAGGGTCCAGTTTGAGTTGCACAAAGCAAGAAATGGATCTAAAGGCTAAAGTGCTAAAAGGTCTTCCATTAGCCACAAAAGTGACCAGGCTGCACACTGGCATAAAGTGATACCCGTGCATTAGCTTTGACAGCAGTTCAAAAATATAGTTTACAGCCCAAAAGAAGAAAAATTACTAGAAGTGCAAATATCATGGACCAGTTCTAGATCTACTCCTCTTAGAACTGAAGATTCCCAGAAGTTAACATATTGCTCATACATTACTTCTTAGTATTATCTGGGTGGTTGAGGTTTTTTACGTGATTTGCCATGTGTTCAACACTGTAATTGGTTAATTACATTTCTTTATTGGTTATTCCACAAGCCACATTTAAAAATCCTAATGCCAGAAGTGGTAAGGTCATTTCCAAGTAAATTCTGGGAAGCAAAAGCCAAAAATGGGATAAAAATACTAGTACCAGTCTAGTACCATATATTTTCAAGTACTACAACTTCCCCTAGAGCTGCTGCTGTATTCTGAAAAATTCATTAGGCCATTGTAACACTTCTCTACGTGGCATAATTCCTTTTTGCAACAGCATGGGAATATACAAAAATCAATGAAAGACCTTCATATCCAAGTTATGCAATTGTTAACGTGTCCATATTTTAGTCAAAATTCCCTGACAGGAATGTGACACCCCTTTTGAACTCATTTCCAGTTATTTTTGTTTGTAAATAGTCTGAGGTCATTAATCACCAGAGCTTCCTTGAACCATTAACAGAACCGCTGCTCTGCTTGGTTGTTTCTCTTTGAAGGGGATTACAAAACCATTTGCTCTAGTTTCAATCCACATGGGTTCCTGCTCTGAATTGCATGCTAAGTTTTGGGACTGAGCACATTCTTCATCTGGTTTCATGACAAAATCATCTGAAGTCACAGAGTTCTGCACAGAACTGATACAGAGCCATAAACTGTCCAAGTTCACTATGGATTGACCCAACCGTATTTGTTGGAGAAAGGGTGGGAACTGGAGCAAATCCYTGAGGGAAAATGAGCTAAGTTTCAAACAAAACTCAAGACCAGGCAAATTTTACATCATTTCAGGTTTCACAGCCAACATATTTAGAACTCTTTTCCCCATCTTTTTGTCCAGAAAATGGGACTTGGCCCACAATGTTCTTCAGAAAGGCTAGCAGAAGATCAGCTGAGACAGGAAAATATGCCAAGTTTCTCTTGTAACTGCATGAAGTTCCACATATTTTTAATCCAGAGTACTCATGCTTCTTTTATGTTCACTTCCCTAAACAGTCACACATGCAGATTGGTGGACCTGATGTATCATTTCCTGCATTCAAATATTCAAGCTAGGTACAATCCAAGTAGAGACAGAAAACAAAGGAGGATGCCATCATTTGTTTGTGCAATCACAAAGCTACCAGCGTGCATTCGGTGCTGAGGATCAGAGACTGAGAGAAACAAGTGTTAATTTCTCAAAAATAACTCTGAAAAAACAAATCTGGAAAAAAATCATCTGATATTTGATGAAAGAATAGATCTGAGGAAACCACAATCTGATTCTGCTAGCAGGAAAAAAAAAAATCTAAAAAGATTATATCCTTGTTGGATAAATCTGCTTTGCCAAATTCTCACTCATCAAACCAGAGCTCAGCTCGGTTGGAGCTAACGTTGTGTAAATCTTAATTTATTTTAAAGAAAAAGTTATTCTCAAGAATTATTTATATCATGTTCTTTATTAGTCCCTTCTTTCAGATGTTTTATGGCAAGGCAAGAGCTGAAAGTTTTAGAGAGAATGTTAAAACCCTATCTCATCTTCCTGAGCTGCTTCACGTGGACAAAGTATCACTGTTTGTCATTTCAACTCACCCATGAGAAGAAAAACAAAGTTTTTAGTAGTATCTCCTACTAGAATAATTGGTATAACTGGAAAAAATAGATAATCTTTGGGTTGTACAAACAGGACCTTTAAGAGCCAAAAAGCGTGTTTAACATTCACAGTTGATAAAAGACATTATTCATCAATGTGAGTTCTTTTACTTCATCAAAGCACCATCAATGTRAAAAAAATCCCACTAACGCTGCCTGGGAACAGACATGTTCAAACCCTGGTTGTTGCAGCTTGTCCCTTCAAGGATGAYAGGGCAACCCTGAAAACTGTGGCCATGATTTGATTTTCCAAACATAGTCATCCAGTGCCATTTGAGACAGYTTAGGATCTCTAAGACACCCACATGGGCTTGGCCAGTGTCACACAGGACCTTCAGGAGTCCATGCTCTTCTGGAGGGGCAGATGGAGGCCAGGTGAGCTACAAGAGGTATCTCAAAGGCACTAGGTTACCACATTTAAGCAACAGAATTCCACCTGTGTATCACATGTAAAGGCCATTGAAACTGGAGCAAGAGTTTGTAAGAGGAGAGGCATACAAAGGTGGTCATTAACAGATATTTATCCAGATTGGTTTCATCTGGAATTAAGCTTTAAAATGGCATGAGAGAACTGATATAAAACAAATACCTCTYCCTTTCTGCCAAACTTTTAATAAAGGAAGATGTTACTGAGGTATTGGAAACATGATGTTGAAGGTTGAGCTTCCTAGACAGAGACATGTGCAGGGCGGTGTATAAGCCTGCCTATTGCTGTACCAAAAAAGCTGGAAATTGATTTGAAAGAAAGCAAATCTCTTATAAGTGCTGAGATCCAAACCCAACAGAGTGCTTGATGGGCTCCTGATGTTTATTTGGGCACCTAACTTTGTACTGAGACCAACAGGAATGAACCATTGATCCCATGCCCATGTGATCTCTGGACAACACAAGTATGTCTGGATGTCTTCACTCGGTAGGAATAGCCACCCAACAAGTGACAGTTCCTTTTTTTTTTCTTCAAAACCTCATCTGAGCCCTGAGACTTCCAGGAATAGGAAATATGATCAGCATATTCTCCTACAGTTTATAACTGCATGTGTTGACTGGTCATACCACTAGTGCTGATCATCCTAAAGCTTCTCCAGAGCTAATCCATGGCTCTGGGGGACTCCTCCACAGCATGAAATCTCAGGGGTTCTTGTGGATTTGCAACTCTTGAGTTTGGGATGGAGAGCTTGATCTGAAGTGAGTTTCTGCCCAGATTCAGCTGCAGCTGGTGTCAAAATTGTGCAAAACCCCAAAAGTTTTTGCATGATATTCATGGACATGAATAAGGTACCTGCTACCTGCCTGAGTCTTAACAAATCTGAGGGATGTTTTGGACTTAGGACAAATTCGCTTTTGCAGGGTTTGATTTTCTTTAAAGTTCTTCCTCAACCAAATCAGAGCTCCACTCTCTGTGCACACCTGCGGGTCTCCTGCTGAGCAACTGYCAGTATTACGCAGTATTAAATTAGTCTTGGCATTTCACAGTGTTCACTAATTATAAGCACATCTGTTGAAGAGCAGTTAGAGTCAATTTGTAGAGGGATGAAAATCCAAACGTCAATGTGTTTGATGCATGTGTTTGTTTCCCCTTAGAGTGAGGGTGGGATAAACACTACTTTAAAAATCTGTAATCTTCATTTCTCTTCCAAACAAATGTAAACACTCCCTCAGCTCCCCTGGGGAACATAGCTGGAAYATAGAAGACTCTCAGGGAAGATGAACAAGCCTAAGGGCAAACTTTTTTGTGAATCTCTTCATGCCTGTTAAAACTGATTTAAAATAAAAATAAAATTCAGAGAAGGCAACCAAACTGAGGTCCGTGCAGAGGTCTTGCACCTGGGATCAATGGGAAATGGCTGTCCCTACAGCATCAGCAATGTCTGGATGTGCGCATCCCTTCACACTTTGTTCAGTCGAGGGCCATGCGTGGCTGTAGATGGTGTCTCCTTTCACCTCTTGAACCCTSACTGGGCTCCAGCCTCATGTTTCTGGCATTGCAAGAGAACTGCCTTGCTCAGAAAATAGTTTGTGAGACTGAAATATTTTGTTGTTTATCTATTTTAGCAAAGAAAGCAGTGAGAGTAAAAAGGTTACCATTTCATTTACACGATTTTCCTCATTCACAGTAGACAGTCTTAGCAAGAAGATCTCTTATAAGACCGGTTTTCATATTCAAACAAATATCACATTACCACAGACAATGGGATATAACTACTTGGTGGTCTGAAATCCTGTGTCCTGAACCTTTTGTATTAATGTGGATAAGGACTAATGATCCTGGAGTCAGTAGGGCTGTGCCGGTGTCACAGTCAACTGAGAAGGGGATGCTTTGTCTCTCTGTTTTTGTTTGAACTTCAGACTCTCACGGGACCTCACAGCAATCCCTCCTTGACGCAAATACTTCTTGTCTCCCRTCACACGTCCCTTGTAGTCAGTTAAAAGCTATCAGCAGAAGAGTGGGTTCTCTAGAGATAATGCTGTCTGTTAGCCTTTGGTCCTGTGAGCAACAGSAACCCAAATTTCATTCCACTGATCTGTCATTTTTTATCTTGCATTTAAATGTGTTTAACCATCAACAGAAACTGCTTCAGCCCCTCGTGTCCAGCAGTTACTTTTTGGGAGAGGGTACAGCTGGTGCAGAGCATGCAGTGGTTTTGCACCATGGATGGGTGAGCTGCAAAGGCCGGACAGCTCATTCAGCAGAGACATCAGCCCACTGATGGCTTCAGTGCAACATTCACCATTAAATCAGATATCCTGGAGTCATCCTGTCTACCTCGCAGTGGTGAGAGTCCTGGCAAGCCAGTTTATCTCCTTGCGCAGATACTTGCAGCCCTGCTTGGACTGAAGCTATGCGCCACATCGGCACATTAGCAGAGCTGAGAAAGAAACCTTAAATTCTTCAATGACCAGGTCTGGTACTTGGGATGACCAGACTGCTGGCATGGGTGGGAGGCAGGGGCAGAGGRGTCTGATTTTGTGAGTGAGTCACCAGCACTATCAGCAGCATGTTGCTTCAACGCAGGGGATTTTCCGTGGCACCACTCTCATCCCCACCAGCCCTGCAGTGCTCACACTTTTCTGGGAGAGAAACCCGATGACCCTGGGATGCACCTCCTCCAAGATGGACTGAAATGCGTTTGCATTTTGCAGAGAGCAAAGCCCTGCGCAGTTCAGGGACACAGCTGAAGTTAAGTTCAAGCTGATCCGCACTGTGGCTTGCAGGATAACTGCATCATAACCAAACCTCAGGCATGGTTATCTAGTAGTGTAGACGGGCTGAGTGTTAGTACCCTTCCCAGCAAAGGCTGTTTATTTGCAGGGTTGTGACAAGCACGTGGGCAATCAAGGGCACTCCTGGCTGCAGCTGCAGTGGTGGCAGAGGACAAGAAAGAAAACAGGCTGTGAGGCTGGCACTGTTTCATGTGCCATACAAATAGCAGCGTATCCTCCTCTGGGTCGCTGCATTGGGATCAGCAGAGGGACAGACTTGGCCTGCTAATGACTCAGGTGATGACTCTGAACCAGGCACGCTCTGCTCCTATGCTGAGACCATGAAGTTGGATGTGAGCAAAATTGCTGTCTGGTTAAAAAAGAATGGACTAGAGGACAAAGAAACAGCCCTGTTATTGTGTAGACCTCCAGATCATATCCTTAGAGGCTGTGATGAGCTTATTCAGAGGAGGAAATAAAAACTGCTTGGATAAAAGTTTCTTACACATTCCCATGCTCTACTCTCTTGTGAAAGTGTTTTTAGTATAGAACTACACCACTTTAATAATATGCATTTCTTCAATACAAAAGCATGACTCATGCCTCTGCACAGGAGATAAAAGACGTGTGGAAACCATAAAAACACTAATCCAGCATGCAAAGCCAGCAGGGTCGCTTATCTTCATGGAATATTTTAATGTCTGTCTGGTTCTTCCAGGAAAGCTATGGGACTATTTACACCTTTAAAAAGCCTCAGCCTGTAAATAGGTATCTAAAATATCTTTCCTAAAGCTAGTTCTGTAAAACAGTTTTAAAAGAACTGATACAGGGTTTAATTGGGCATTCTTGGGTTTAGCATGCTCAGTGTTATATTAGCAGTATCTTCCTCATGCATAAATATAATGGTGAGGAGGCAGAAGTGCCTCTAACAGAGATTGCAAGCAGAGAGGTGCTGACAGGGTGCCTTCCTCAGTGAATCCTAAAGGATTAGTGGTCCCATAAGTAGAGCAATTAGACCCYAGCTCCCTGCACCCATCTGCCTTGTCTCGCCTCGCAGGGACCAAGTCATGCCTGTTCCTTCGGGCCCCCTTTCCTTCTGGAGTCATGACCTGCACCCCAGCAAGCCTTGTCCCCTTCCCCAAATGCTGTGGAGCCTCATGGTTAGGGCCTGGCTTGGCAGACCCATACCTCCTGCCTCCTGGGAAGCCTCTAACCACGAGTCTCGCATGCAAAAGCGAGACACTGTCACCATCTGTCTTTGACCTAAACTTAGTGCAAAGTCTGAGGACACTCATAGTCTCTTGGTCTCATCTTTGGGTTGTCTCCCAAGGCAAACATCTCCTCCCTCATCCTCAGGTCCTAGTGAGATGGGGCTCTTGGAGCAGACACCTCAGTGTGGTACCATCTGATGTGATAAAAAACAGCTGGGAAAGCCATCAGGGTCTGCAGTGAACAGAGAGAGGAGTCTTTGGGATCCACCTGGCTGAAAACACTATGGATGGGAGCATTTTGGGCTCTAATTGTCCAAAAGCTTGAGCTTCCTGAGGATGCAGGCACACAGCTGGTCACCTACAGATCCTTACACACATACACATGTGCGCGTGCACGCACACACACACATGCACTCGCAACAGTTGCTACATACTCAGTGATTGACCGGCTGTGTTGAGGATGACCTCAATTAACATATTGCTCATACATTACTTCTTAGTATTATCTGGGCGGTTGAGGTTTCTTACATGATTTGCCATGTGTTCAACACTGTAATTTGTTAATTGCATTTCTTTATTGGTTATTCCACAAGCCACATTTAAAAATCCTAATGCCAGAAGTGGTAAGGTCATTTCCAAGTAAATTCTGGTCTTTGTAGGCCTCATGCAAAGTGTAGTGATGCACAGGGGTCTAGAGGGTGGTGGGAGTTCCTGGACTTTGATGACGTTGATTACAGACATCTGTGCAGCTGACGCAAAGTTTGTTATTAATCTTTAGCTGTAGCACTCTTAATAGCATGTCCCACTCCTCAGCTCTAAGTTCATGCAAACTGCACTTTAGAGCTGTCTGATCTCAAAGCTGGCCTTTTGCAAGTACCAAATATGTATATTAGTGCTCAGGAATGTCCTCTGCCCATGCAGTCACCTTGATCACTTATACCCGTGGAGCCCCCCATTTTCCACTTTGTCACCATCTCTTCTTCACCCACCAGACTGAGATTCACTCGACATCATATAATCTAATATTTTTTGAGAAATGTCTAGTATATTTTACTGGTGTCATCCCAAAGCTGACCATGCAGCTGAGTCTGCAGAGAAGGCAAGAGGGTAATTTACTGTGATGAGGCTCCTGTAGTTCTGGCCAGCAGCAAATCAGTAGCAGTACAGAGCACGAGCATTTAATGGGGATATCCCATATTCCTGGAATGTTCTGCTGAAGCATAAAGATCATATCCAGCCAGCCAGGCTTGTGTACATAAATCTCTGTTGTACACTGTTCTAGTTATGGAGCTGCTCCAGATTTGGGACCGCTTAAGGAGATATATGCATCACTGGTCAGAGCTGCCCAATCTGGAGGCAAAAATTAGGATTTTATGCCAATGCTGCAAAGCAACTGACTTCTGGAGGTCATTTAGGATGCTGAATTAGGAGGCTGACTAGGACTGTAGCCAGTGCAGAGAAATTAGGGCCTCCAGAATTGAGCTAAGCAGCCCCCATGAGGTGCCAACCCAGCTGACGAAAATCCTACAAACCTCTAATCACCAGTGTTTGATCAGGGCTGTGCAGAGAGTCAAGGTCTATAACCCCACAATTAAAATTGCTTCAGGATACTAATTCTAGTCCCTTCCGTGGTTGATCAGCAATGTAAATCCAAGCTAATTTATATTTTAGAATAGCTGAAAAGTGGAGGCTAAAAGATATTTTTAAGACATTAAAGTAATAAATATCTCTTCAATTTGTCAAAGGTCCACACTCTTCTGTTCTCTCCCTGTCAGTGAGCATGGCTTTGCTCAGCTCCCACCCCCCACTCCTTTATGGCGCATGGAAAAGGGAATTCAGTGAGGTTATTAAATAATTTTCTGCTTAAGAATTGCTTCCATCATCACTTTTGTGTCTCCAGCTGCCAGGCATTTGACCGCTACTTTACGTATCCCAAGAGATTAAAGCACGTTTCTAACTCCTTTGAAGTAAGGAGCAAGTAATGAACAGCAGTAAGGACTCCCGTCACTGGCTGTTTTCCTGTTCTTCAAGGTTTAGACAAAATACTCATCAGTCCCCTAGAAACAGTCCACACAGTCGAAGAGGGAGACTCATGTTAACCTTGAAAACAGGGCTACCCTGCAGTCCTGCAGAGACCTCTTGGGAAAATTAAAATAATAGGAGCCTCTGCTTAAAGCCCAGTAGACACAGATGGTTGAAGGAGGCACTGTCTCCTAATGGTCTTTGGGGTGGTTTTTCCTCCCATATTCTGTAACAGTGGGATTTTTTTAAGTGAAAGACAAAAAGTAGTTCTAGTACCTTTTAGAGCATGATCCAGTGCTTCCAACGGAAGGAGAGGCCCAGGCTTGGACTTCTGTTAAATATAGGGAGCTACTTTCCACACAAGTGTGAGGGTGAGGAGAGAGATTATTGGTGCTGTATCTGAAATGAAAGGTCTTTGGCTGGTACCACAACCAGAAACAGCATCTCCCAGCTCTGGATCATGCCACGTACCATGTCAAAGTGACTCATGTACATCTCATGGTACATGGAGAACAGTTTGGAAACTCCTCTATGGAGGCTTTGTAAAAGTGACAAGGAGTAGATTACTATGTGGTTAATAATGTTGTTTCCTGCACTATAATTTATTGATGCTGAATAGTAATTTTATCAGTCATTACTGTTGTGCATTTTGCAGCATTACACTGAGAAGGAAACCTTAGGCTGGACCATTTAGCAAGGGTAAATGCAAAGGGTAAAACTATGTAAAATCGTGTGGCAGCCCTTGTCAGCATTAGAGCACAAGTGTGATTAGAGCCATCTCTGCTTAGTATGATGCTTAAACGTATTAAGAAACTTAAGCACATGTTCTTGATGAGCACAATACCGTCCTGAATTGCACAGTAAAAAGGAAAAAAATCACATGGGGGGAGTCAGAGTCAGGCCATGCAGGGAGGGGAAATTTTTGAAGGCTGTTTCCTGGTTCTTGGTTCTCCAGCAGAAAGCCTGCTATGAAAATCTACTCACAGGAATATTAATGGTACTTGTGTTGGGACACTTCTTTAAATTAGATATTTATTTTCTGCTCCCCCTCCCCCCCAATAACCTTACTGGCATAACAAACCTCACCTTCTTTTGAAAAGCATTTTAAGCTGCTCAAGCTGCAAGCATTACAGAAGAGTGGAGGGTTACTATCCCTCCCTCAGAGGCTGTTGTGCTAGAGGATTTTACACTTGATGCCATAACTCTGAAGAAACTACATTTAATGCACTCAGGAAATGAGTAATCCCTGTCAGACTGCAACACACACATGCACATTGAGTTGTTCTTCTGCAAATGGTGTCATTGTGCTCAGCACGTGGATTCAAGAGGAGAAGGTGAGACCCACAAATATTGGCCTGGGGGATGGTCTGGCACCTCCCAGAATCTGTCAAAACTTCTAATGCCTTGGCAGCTTTTTCCCCTATAACAGATATCTTTCCATCCGTCTTCCTTTCTATCCATCTTTCTTTTATTTTCTCTCTTTCTCTCTTTCTCTTTTTTCTTTTTCCTTCTTTCTTTCCTTCTTTTTCCTGCCTCAGTGCCTTGCCTTGCCTAGCCACCTTCCTAAGTCAAAGACACCCATCTTCCAAAGTTTATATCTGTGAACAACATCTTCACATGCACAAATAAAGTCACTTCCAAGCTTTGGCATTTGCAGGAGTTGAGCCTGAAGTGTTAAAGTACAAACACTTTCTGATCAGCCATTCCCTTGATAACAGATGGCCCAATCTATGCTCCAAGATTGTCTTTAACTCTGTCTGACCCAACATAAAACCAAATGTTCATAAACTGCTATTCTCCATACCCCAAGATGTCCATTTTTGGCTGTAAATCTGGAGCACATGCTGTTATCTGAGATTTGTAACAGCCATGTGCGATACAGGGAGGCGCGTTAGCTAACTTGGGGGGAATCTGATCAACACAGGCAAAACAGTGCTCCCTCCAACAACTTCAGCTTCTTCCGAGAAACTTTCTCTGCCAGTATTTTCAATGTGATAAAGGTTTTTTTTTTTATTTCCCTGGATAGTACCTCACCTTATACCTTCGGTAAATGTACCAAGCCCAAGCCATAGGAATTATATTCATCAAAGGCCACAGGAATCACACTGCACTTGGATGGGAAGGGACTCCCTGTATAACACCAGAATTTGGGTACAAGGTCTGCAAGGATGAATGCTGCCTCTTTCCATTGGCATTAGTGTTGCCTCAAGGGCAGGAGAGCACAGAAAAAATGCCAGTTGCAGAGCCCATAGAAGCTACTGAAATAACACCTTGAAGTTAATGAATTATGAGGAATCAAACCATAGCTCAGATGTCTGGCTGAAACCACTCTTCCCCAGCATTCATTCAACGTACTCCTAATGGGTTGTGATCACACACTGCTACTGCGAAAGGAACAGGGAGATATCTGTGACTGGATGCTTGGCACCCCCTCATTTCAGGAGGAAAAGGGATGGATCTGCTATATTTGATAAAGTCACAAATTCTGTTAATCAAAAGGATGCAAAAAAAAAAAAACACCTTTCTTATAACCCATGAAACTTTTGTCTCAGGCTTCAAAATAAGAAAATAAGAGATAATTTGTTTTTAAGGAGTCCAAAAAATAGACAAATGTTCAGATTTCATTGATGCGAAAAAATGTCTTTTCACAGGCATTATTTTTTGCAGGGCAGGGGGAAGGGGAGCTTCTAATCTGTTTATACTAGGATTAATATTAGGAGTGAGTTAGTTTTTCCAAGGTTCARCAGAGCATGAGGGGGAAAACAAAACAAAACTTATTTTCAGGAATGTTTACCAATGGGTTCTGGTCATGACTTGTGTTTTGAAACTTGGGAGGCCAGTTTTTGAGCCTCACTGTTAGTGTTTAACTTTAGGATTAGGAATTATTGAGTTAGGTTCATTAAAATAGCCGGGTTTTGTCCTTCGAAAATTTAAGAAAACATGGTGTAAGCCTTGGAAGCAAGGTCTCTTTCTGTGTAACAACAGTCTCATTCAGCTCCAAGCATATGGCTGTCTTTGTTTTAGAAACCTGTGTTAAAATAAGGGTAACACTCCCCATTCCAGCAGAATCATCAGCTCTGTTCTCAGGGATTTACGTAGCTCTCAATAATGCTGGTTTAAAGCCTTGAGAAATCTACTGAGATCCCAGCATATTAAAACTACTGTAAGGGTGGGGGTGGTGAGTGTGCCAGTTCTTCCCTAAATTTCATGTACCGTTCCCAGTTTGAAGTGGGGGAAAAAAGCGCCAACATCACAGACAGGCTAAGGCTGGCAAAGGGCATCTCTGAACTCTCTGAGCTGAGTAATGGATGAAGATACTGAAATATTCCCCCAAAAAAACCTTGAGGAGAGACTACTCCCAGATGTCAGCATGAGGACATCCTCCTGGGAATGCATGAAGAGGCCAAAAGCGGTCGTCCTGGTGCAACGGGTTATTCTGCAAAGGGCAGACTGCATTCCCGTGCCCTGGCACAGGCGGAGGACAACGGCTCCTTCGGGGGCAAACCTCACTCCTTGAGCTTCCCAAATGACTTGCAGCGGTCTCTGTGGCTTTGTGCCAACTGCATGGTAGGATCTTTGCAATTCCATCCTCAGCAGGACCAGTTCTGCCTTCAGCCACTTTAATGTAACTGAATTCAAAGCAGCTGCCCCGTTATAGCGCAGACTAGGACTAGCCCCAACTTGTCTATGTGTGGTTGAACTCACAAATGTCCCATTAATTGAGAACAGTCCCTAGTGGGTTTTCGTTTCAAGAAGAGTTTTAGAAGTTTGGGTCACTGCAAACAAAATCGTGCTCTCCTCTGTTTTGGGTGTTTTACAGCAACTCAACTCTTTTTTTAATCTGCAGCCCAACCAGCTGACTGGAGCTGGCAGGAAGACAATGAATCCATTTTATGATGACTTTCAAGGTTTCAAAATGTGTTTTGGATCTGCCTTGGAGTGAAAACAAAACCTTCTGAACTTTTTTGTACAGTGAAGTCATGTCAAGACCATTTTTGCCTGGGAAGGCTTTGAGATTGCCTCCGTGGTGCAGACTGCAAAGACAGCCTCATTWTTGCTGCTGGAGGTCAGGTGGCTGCTTATACTCTGAAAACAGCAGCTCAGCAATGTATAGATAAACCTGGATGCCTTCAGCCCCGGACACACGACAAGCTGGTTCCTACTCTGGATGTTTTCTTCTGGGTGGCATATCTGCTGTGACTTTTCTCAGGAATCCTCGGGAATAACCCAGTTCCTCCTAATGATGTATAGTCACAGCGACATTGGATTTCTGTGACAACAAACCAGCCATGGGCAAAGCGGGTTCGGACCCTGATTYCCAGCCTCACTTTTCACTTTTACAGATATTACCAGCTTGCTGATGTAGATACCACTCTTCTCATGTTTCTACGCTTAGCAGGGGGAGATATTGCACTGTACAATAAATAAATAAAAAAAAAGAAAGAAATTGCCTTATCAGTCTTGAAACCGCCTCTTTTTCCTTCCTTGTTTTTTTCTTCTTCCAACTGCTCTGCCTCATTCATTGTTTAAGACAGATAAGCTCACTGACAAATGCAAGCCCTGGTCCAGAAAATACCAATCCTAACTTAATTTTTCCAGGCAGAGATCCTGACTATGCCTTATTTGCACTCAGTGGTATATRTCAACTCTCACATAGTTTCAGACCTGCCAGGAATTACACCAGTGTTGGATTATAGCGTACTTGATTTTGAAGAGAGGAGAAGCTATGCTACTGTAATCATTATTTAAACCATATCCCTTTGCTTTATTGAATGGCAGCCTCCCATTCACACATAGCATATCATGCAGACACAAAGAAAAGGGGCTGCCTTTGGGAAGAAAACATTTTTTTTTTCAGCTGAATTACTCATTTTTTGCATAAAACCYCATGATTTTAGCTAGAGAGGGGGCAGAAGAAAATTGTGACATATATTTATTGATCTTTAGAGCACAGAACATGACCCCATGTGTCAGGTGAAAGCACAAAGCTTCTCTCTGAAGAACTTTCAGTCTGAATAGAAAACAGTAAGAAAAAACATATTTTTAGTATATATCCTTATTTTACTAATGGAGAAATAAACCAGTGAAAGAGTGGGTGTTTTATCAGAAATATGTCTGGTTGAAAAGAAACCCTCTCTGGGAAGGCAGTCAGATTCACTAACCAAGCAAGATTATCTTTCTTAGTTATTATCTTTCCAAAAGATTTCACATAATAATTTCTGCCATTCTGGTTGATACCAAATTAAAAGGAAAAAGCAACCTACTTGTCACATAAATTACTACAGCAGACCTGTCACCAGTTACCCATAAGGATGCATTGCCTGTTTTTCATTCTTGATGATATTGTGAAGTTCATGAAATCCACGTGGTTCACCATCCATTACCTCCACACATCCATTACCTCCACACATCCATTACTAGCTCTTTCTACCTCACATACCGTTTATTTCCATACATTGCTGTAGAGCACATCTTATATGCTAGGATAAACTAGGTATGCAGAGTCAGATGCAAACCTGGTACCCAGTCAACTGGACATCAAGGCATTGTCCAAAGAGCTGGCTTTGCAGCAAACACCAAGTGCCCAACAGTCCTTCCACACGTAGGTTAGTTATTTTCCCACTGCCCATCCATCTTCTTTTTTCCCCATCAAACATAACTGGATATCTATGATTTCTTGGCCACAGAGTACATGGTTTATATTTGAAGAGAGACATTTGTAATAAAGATGATGGATTCGTGTAAGCAACCAGTGAACTCATACTGTCTTCTTCAATGTTTATATTCGCTCATTGTGCTCTACTGTTCTCAAATAATTACATAACTAGCCACAGTCATTTCAAACAGCCCTTCAACCCACATCAGCCTCGTGTGTAAACATTGGTGCTTTATACAGTCATTTTGTATTAAATTTGTCTGCAGGGCAACAGTTTGCTGTACCATATTCATTTTGTGAGATGATTCACGCAGCAGTTAAGACTCAAAGTGCTTTTGATTTCCTTGCAAACAGTCTGTCTGCCTTCCCTGCTATCTGTAGCCCAAGATCTAAGAAGGGGTTGCCCAGTATGGTCTGTGTCCAGAGTCCTGCTAATAAATCACTGAGCTGCGTATAACAGGCACAAACAGATCCCAGGCATCTGGACCCCTCACTCCATAACTGCAAGCACAAAGTCTTCGATCATTTCTTTTAAACAGATCCAATTTCAGCTCAAGCACCCACTGCTAATGGGTCAGACGCTGCAAGGCTGCATTAATATGGTTCTGTGCCCAAGCAGCAATAATTTGTGTCTCATTTTGGGTCATTAGCTTGGGCTCAGCCCTGCCCTGATCATAAATGAAGGAAGATCGAGTCTGCCTGCAAAGGCTTGGTGGCTTTCTGCCCTGTGAGGAGCAGTCCCATGCAGTAAAATAAAAAAGACCCGAAACCAGCCTGCTCCAGAAAATGATGCAGGGAATCCTAGCTCTCATGGAGACAAAACTGCCTCTTTGGAAAAACTTCAGGCATTTTTAAAAGCAAGAGTGCGTAGGATGAGTCACCATCTGACTCCCCACCCGGCTTCTGGGCAGGGAGGGTGGTGAAATGGTCTAGTAGAAAAAAGTGTGTCATCCCAACAAGCCTGTTCACCTCACAAAGTAAAAAATGCGTGGGAGGCAATGAACCCCATCACTGTGAGCAATTAGGCACTGTGGGTAAGGACTAGCAGAGGGCATAAGCATTATGTAATTCCAATTTAAGCCCTTTTTAAACATCGTTATAAGAGAAACCTGAGCCAACATCTTTGGCATGGGGAGAGATTCATGCCTCTCCACCTTCATCCTGAAGCGGTGCAGTTGTATCTCAAAGGGAAGAGGATATTGCACAGCACCAGCCCGAATTTTTGCTTGAAAGCAAAGCAAGGAAGAAAAAAATGCCAGGAAATTGTGCTGATTTCTCCCCAAATAAGAAGAAATGGACATTTCTGCCTTTCCTCTCATTGGCAGGAGGGGTTGTAGTCTTTGTTCTTTGAAAGGGAGAAAGATTAAAACCTCTGGCCTGAGTAAAGAACTTTTTTTTAGAAGATGTCTCTCTCTCAGTGATACATCCCCTTATTGTACACACAAACACACACACACACGCACCACACACACGTACATGTACACACACACACACTTTTTCTATTTCATTAAAAAACATTCTGGTAACAATCAAAGGCAGCTCATAAATGTCATATTTCGAAAAGCATAATGCGCGATTCCCTCTTTAGAGCAGTTTTTATGACAAACAGTATACCAATGTTTGTGTATCATTTCTAGGACTATAAAATAACTTTTTACGGCTCTTAGGCTAATATATGAAAAGTAGAGTACATTTTCATACTAAATTCTTTCACAGTATTTAAAGCATAATATCCCTTGCCACTACACCCTCCCTCTCCTCGTTTCTCTTTCTATGCAAAACCATGTGACAAAAAGCAAAGTGCTTTTAAGAAACATACCTCTGGCGTAGAGCCAACACCTCTTTTTCTTTTTTTTTTTTGGTTTTGCCAGTTGAAGCTGACAGATATCTATAGCAAACAGTTAACATATATAAACATGTCAGATATAAAACAAATATACTTTGAAAGAAAACAGAGAGCTGGAATGGTTCATGCTGCAAGACAATGTTGGTGCAATTGGCGGGAGCAGGGTGTGGGGTCTTCAGGGTGGGTTTGGCAGGTCTGTCCAAGGTAGAAGTACCTTTCTTCTTCACTGTGTCAAGGTCTGCGTGGATGGCATGGAAAAAAGACAGGCCCCCAGTGTCACAGCCACCATCTGGTATAGATGAAAAGAAAGCATAGCAGTTTTTTATGATGACCGGTGAGGCGGTGTGTATGAGAGACATCTGCAGGCGTGCGTTTCTGGAATACGTTTCACGGGTTGAATAARCTGGATCTTCGCTGAAATGCAACCACTTAGAGGCTTGATCCTGCAAAGCTTCTGTCGGATGCTGAGCCCTCCTCCCTCTGCTCCAGCAAGGCTTTCCTCCACTGTTTATTATCGCATGGCACTCAATGAGATTATAAATGAACGAGACTGAATTAATTAGAGTTAGGAAAGAAAAAACAAGTAGCAGTGTGGTCTGGTGCTGTATACCCTGAGCAGGCTCATAGCACCCCACCAGCGAGGAGTCACCCCAGCACTGGAGTCACCCCAGCACCAGAGTCACCTATAAGATCATGGGATGTTGACCCTAGAGGGATGCACGAGGTTGGGGAAAAAATGACCAAAGGATGATGACCAGAGAGCAAGGGAAGGGCATCCTGCTTGGGTCTGCTCCCTGCTCTGCTGCAGTCCCAGGGCCACATATCTTCACAAAATCATTTTTCACTGCCCACTCCCATTTGATGGGGCAGAGGTGTCCCACGGGCCCAGACTCATCATTTTTGATGTTCTTATTATCAGTCTGAATAAGGAAAATAGCCATTTTAGCCTGCCTGTCAAGTCAATGAATGGGACTGGCATCCTTAGACAGCAGTTTAGAGTGGGCTTTGGCATCCAAAATGCCATGGGATGAATCCAGGCTCTGCTGTGCTTATGTCCAGAGGATATCCTTCTTGGTGGGTCCTATAAAGTAGTCTAGCACAGACCAGACACCAGCGTGGCTCCTGGCCATCAAACCCTAACAATAGGTTAAGAATAGACTAAACAGATAATTAAACAGATTAATTCAGCTCTCAAACAGACTAGGAGTGCAATTAAATGGGCTCAGATTTTTCAGGCTGGGAAAGACACTGCTGAAGGGGATATGATAGAGATCACGAGTAGGYTGGAAAATATGAATAGAAGATGACTGTTTGCTGTCTCTTCTAATACAAGAGCTAGGGGATGTCAGATGAAACTAGTTAGTGGCAAGTTCAGAGAAAAAAAGAAACAAAAGAAGAGCCATTTTCCCCAGTGTGTAGTTAAGAGGGGGAGCTCTTTGCCATAGGGCTACCAGGCACATTCACAGAAGAAAAATTATTTAAGGGCTATTGAAGACAAAAATGCCTCCCCTGGCTCAGGACAGCGCCGATGCTGCCGGCGGCTGGCGAGCGCAGCGGGGGACATCGCTGTGTGCTGGCCCCACTCATATCTCGGCATCCACGGGGGGAGACAGGCCAGGTCTGCCTTGGGATGGCGGGTCAGACGGGCTTAGGACCAGCGTCTGCATCCCTCCGAAACAGTTTAAAATTCATATTTTAAATAGCAGTCAAAAAAGCTATTAGCAGCATAGATGCTGCCTGTAGCTGGAAGGAAAGACACATACCTCCACGTGCTCAGAGTCCTTTAGAAAGCCTAGCCAGCAATACCTGAGCATCTTGGGARCTGAATCTCCTCGAAAAAATTAAAACTGGGATAAGGAGGGGGTTTGTCCTTCTGACGCCTCCCAGGGACACAGACCGAACCTTTATTCTTTTGAGAGCAGAAGAAAAGAGGGATTAACGGCAGTGATGGGTGAAATTCAAACACTTTGCAGGTTTCGTTCAATTTGGGTAAGTCTAAACCAGATCTGGATTGGAATTTAAGCAGTACACAGATTTCAGAAAACGTCTTCCATTGAAACGATCTCCCATGTCTCAGCTCGCTTTTATTTGATGCAGAAATAAATAAGGATGGAAACAAATGGTTTTGACTACAAGAATACTTAAGATGTGATTCACCAATACAGAAATATTTTGCAGAAAAATATTTTTCAATTACATTTTTAATTTTTACAAAAAAAGTGAGATTTTTTGAAAAGCCATTTTTAAATGAGTTAGATATTTTCTTCCCTTTCTTCTTTCGTTCCTCCCTTCCTTCCTTCCTAATTGCTACATTTTTTCTGCTCATTACTCCCTCACCCTACTCTGCCTGCTGCTGAGAAAAGGATGCAAAAGATTTCTAAACCCTTAGAGAAAACCACTGTTAATTTAAATCTACTGAAAAAAATAGAAGAAAGAAATTTAAAGTGTGAAACTGCGTGGAAAACAAAGCTTCTTTTTTAATGTCTTTCTACCTGAAATATGGGAGAAAAAAAAACGCATGCAGAAATACTCTGAAAAGTGGATTGCCTCTACTTTTGCCTTCTTCACTGCAGGCGCAGGAGATTCGATAGGTCTCACCCAGCCCACAGAGAGGCAACTGAGACATCATCCGCTAAAGGATAATATTAGAGGTGCCTTGTTCCTTGGTTAGATCTGCTTTTACAGACACACAGGAAGTCTGCAGCAGAAAAGGGATTAAGAGCAAGTCTTAAACGAGTGACCTCTCCCACCCCCAGACCAGCCTCTCTCGTTTCTTTCTCTTTCCAACAGAGAACAAGCACTACTGATGGGGACAGCAAAAGGGAAGGCAATCCCAGAAACCGCTGAGCTGTTCTGGGGAGATGAAGCAGACGCTGCCCTCCAAAGCAGAAACAGCATTGCAATTTTCATTTTTTTGCCCCTCAGATATTTTCAGCAATAAAAAGGCACCTGATTTTCACCCAGCTCCAGGCCTGGCRTGGGACCTGCCAACCCCCCCAGGCAGCTCGGAGGTTCCCCGTGGCAGCAGTGTCTCCTTTTCTGGGCCTTTTTCTGGTCCTCTGCTGCACGGCGACCCCATCATCCTGGGGCCAGATCCTGAGCCACCACATGTCGAGGTGATGCCGATTGACACCAGCTAAAGATTAGTCCCCTGAGATTAACTGTTAACTTTATAGCTCCGGTTTCGGGGTGGGATTTTCCAAAGCGCCTGTTTGGTACATATATGTAACAGAACAGGAGAAATTGCATAGATGGTTTTATCCCCCTCCACGATGTAACATAAACAAGTTCAGTCATATATTTTAATCCAGGAGAAAATCACCCTTCAAATAATAAAAATATCCAGAGAAACTTTCTCTCAGCTCAGCAGAGCAGCCCGCTCTGGCAACGTGCTGCAAGAGCTGCTTGCACTGAGCTCCTTGAGAAGAGGTTTCAACCCAAGACAAACATCTGTGGAAGTTTTATGAGAGCCTAGACCAAGAGAAAAGGCAGCAGCAGACATCTGTAGGCTTCTTTTGGGCCAAGGACAAGAGATCCTGGTATCTGTTGTATGAGGAAGGTTTGCTGGACTTTGTGGGCTTCACTGCTAGCTATGAGGAAACCCTCACAGCTCCCTTAGCTCAAACACAATTGCTTGAGGTTCCTCCTTCTTCCAGGTTCATCATTTTCTTGTGTGAAATCTCCTTAAAGAAAAAAATAAGGGATGGTCAATTTATAGGCAGATGAACTCTGCACCATTTTCCAATAACCTGCCTGGCCTTAATGCCTTAAGCCTTAGCAATATTGGACTGGTAATAGCAGTATTGGACCAGCCATTTAACACCTGCAATAAACAAGAGCGCTATTCAGAATTGCATCCCAGTTGCTCACAAGTTTCCCTGTCTTAATAGCAGCAAGTAATGACTGTAGGACATGGCATATAGCTTCCGAGCTGTGGGTATCCACAATCCTGTTCCTAAATATGTTGTGCTTGCATGGAATTATTTTCAGGAAAATATTGGTTTGATTTTGTCTCAGTTGCACAGGGCAAATCCACTGCCTTTAGGATTGAGCTCTGAGACTCTGAGGTCAGAATCTCACTTGGGGCCACCAACATATGAATTCATCCATGAGCTCGTGGGTGACATTGGCTTAACGTGCTGTAAGAGATTAGGACGGTTCAGAGAGCAGAAGGGTGAATGCAAGGGAGAGAAGAGGGACATGTGGCCGGGGTGGAACCTCTGGGGCCACCAACCACGATAGCTTGGGCTGCTGAGGAGCCACTGTTCCCAAGAAACCCTGGAGAAACCGAGCTGATATCCTCTCCCTGGTGCCAGCCGCTGTGCCTGGGCCAAAAATTAAAGTGGGCTAGGACACGAGCGCAGGCCGTGCTGTGCTCTTGTTTGCTTTACAAGCATAGATGTGACCAACATGTCTCACCACAGCCCTGAACTCTGGTTCAGCTGAACTGGAGCCTGCAACAGCTGGAGGAGAGGAAATGAGCTTGCGCGGGTATTCAGCTGCCGGTGTCTCCTTTCAGCTGAAATTAATGTCAATGGTTGTTGATGCTACAGGTCATTTCCTGTCTCCCCCCTTAAATCTGGAACTTCAGTGGATTTCCCAATGGTAAAGAGAGGTCTGGCCAGCTTTCCAGCCAGCTTTTCAGGCTTAGTAGTGTTCTTGTGAGCACTGGAGGGAAATTTTGAAGCAGACTGTAACCCACGTCACACAAAAGTTCAGAAAATAGATTTACAGGGGTAGGAGAACATGCTGCTGTTTGTGTGGGGTGCTTCCTACATAGCAAGTAGCGAATGTCATCTACAGATAGGCAAACAGATACACWAACAAAACTCTGTTAGCTGGAAATCTTAATGTCAGGGATCGTAATGCCAGATTGCTGCAAAAGACAAAGACTCGTCCAAACACTGTCACCTTACAGGCTGAGTTTGGCCTCTGGATTGTCTTCCAAAGCTGTTCAGGCACCCACGGACACAGTCACCACCGCCTGCAAGGTGATCCATGCCTCCAGTTCATGGGTGTTGTCTCTGGCCTTGATGGACACGTGTTGTCTCAGTGCAAAGAGCACAATGATGAGTGACTGTGGAAGACTTCATGGGGAGCTTGGCTTCGTTTTGTAATCAAGTTCCCATTTTCTGGGCATGTCTTCTCACTCAAAACACATGGTCAACTGAACCAGCACAACAGGAAAAATAGCCATGTCCAGAAAACTCTGGGCAGCTCTAGTCCATTGAAGCAGCAGCTGTCCTAGGATCTCCAAATGCTTCACATATTAATTAACCCAAGATCTCCATAAGACAGCTATAATCCTGGGGCTGGGAGCTCTCTGCAGTAGTGCCCRGTGTTGCCCAGAGGTTGTCTGCTTGTGTGTGGTACAAAGTTGTAGTTTTGGAGTAGGAAGACCAAAGTCTGCATCCCAACACCACCGAAATGTGGAGTGGCCACTCTGTGAGCCACTGAGCAGCCATGGGGCTCTTCACTGCCTGCAGACTTACCTAGTCCAGCTGGATACTAATCTTTGCTCAGTTCAACTTTTGTGCTTGTCCCTGCCTTTGCTCCACAAAATATTCTAGGCGTGTTCTCTTCCCACCCCTCCTCTACCCATCGCCTTCCCACTGTTTTCATTGTTCTTCATAAAATTTCCTCTACATTGGGGGAAAGTGCCTGTGGGTGTATTCAGAAACCCAGCCTGAGGCACTTAACTGAGGCAGTTGATCCTGTGGCTCCCAAATTTACTGGGAGAAGCGTTACCAGGGGTCAGGTTATGGTTTCTGCTCCGAATCATTTCTCTCATTTCTCTAGAGGAGCCCATGTCTCCCAGGTTTCTGTTGAGGACGCCTCCGGAGAGGTTGGCTAAGTTTTGTTCCTAAATTTGCTGCCCTGCAGATGTCAAAGGGAGTTAAGTTTGCATGGGACCGGGAGGCACTTGTGAAAGCACAACCCTTTCTGCTGATGCCTTTGTTTGCTGTGCCATGACCGTACAATGAAGGCTGGGATCTCTCTGTGCCAGGCACCACATAAAAAACAGAGGGAGAAAGTTTTCTCACCCTGGAGTTTGCAGTCTAAACAGACAAAGGAGTACTGCAGAAGAGTGAGCAGAGTTTGGCTTGCAAATATTATGTTAGCTCCCTGATTTCTTCATGGTTGGTTGGGCGGCAGATGTATTGCTTTCTTTGAATGGTTTGGGAGGGGTATCCGTGCACGCCTGGGAGTGGAACAGGATCTTGTCTTTATGGCAAATTTGGCATGAGGAGATGTTCCCAATTAAATCCGGGCATAATCAGATGAGCACTTGCAATCCTAGCAGAATGATTTCAAACTGAATTGGTTTAATTTGCTATATATAAAGGATCGTGTTCATTAGAAAATGCTTTTATTCCAGAATTAGGGCATCTCCACGTGGAGTTTTTCAAGGAAAGCTATTCTTCCTTAAATCCATTCCTTTCCTTAATCTAAATTAACTTCCCTGGATAGAAAAGTGTGTGTGTATATGTAACACAGAAGGACCCAGGGGAAAAGCAGGAAAGGATTAGCTGAAAGGAAAAACAAAGGAAAAGGCAGAGATACGGAGGGGAGGGAGATAAATCRGCTAGCAAGAGGGAAGGAAAACGAAGAGCAGCTGGAGCGAAGAGCCCATCGGGCCAGGACCTGAGCAGGGGGATCCCCCAGCAGACTACAGAGCAAGCAGCCTGCCTGCTCTGGCTGCCCCTGGGCAGGCAGCCCCGGCTGAGCGGACGGCAGCTCTGCCCTGTGCAGTGTGCAGGGACCTTGTCGTCCCCACCAGGCTTTTCTCCATGAAGCCCTCAGCTTCTGGAGACACCATTCGCTGGGGAGCTTGGCTCTGGGGTTGTTTATTTTCTTTAAGAAAAGGAAGTGTCTTGATTGAAGGAAAACATTTTTTCTGTAAAAGCTGTAAACAACCCCAGCATATTTGATGCACCRTTGCAAACTGTTTCTTATTACAATTCTGGAGTCAAAGGCAATGACGCCAAAACTTAAAACAAAAAAAAAAAAGAACCAATCTCTTCCTTGTTAAGCCAAGTTCACCGTTACTACAAATGGGGCAAGGGTGAGGAAAAGCTTGCTCCTAATCCTGTCCTGCAACAAGCTGGCAATGCTGCATGTCACCCATACCCCATGAGCAAGAGCCATCCTCCCCCATAMTGCTGTGCTACGAGGCTTTCATGGGAGGGACACTCAGCTCTGCTCTCGTKTTGCAGCGCTGCTGTTGACCCTGGAACTTTTTCAGGTCTTGTGGCAAATCTGACAACCCAGTGCAATGAACAGGCTACTGTCTTCAACTCAGCCTATACAGTATATAGCTCCTACGACCAAGGGGAGTGAAGACAGCGCCCTACACTTGAGGGTTTAAATCTCAAGCTCTGCCACAGGCTTTCTAGGTAACCTTGGGCAAGTCCCTTAGCCTTGGGAAACCCAGCCCTGGTGATTACCTGCCGGTCCTAATGCTTCCTTACCCCTTAGGGGTGTCTCGAGGAGGTCAGCACCAACAACTGTGAGAAGCCCAGTCCCATGCCAATAGGAGCTGCACATATTCCTCAAGTGGGTCCAGACTGTGATGACAACGGTGATATCTTTGTTGTGTGTGTATCTTCATTTCCTGAAACGTGCTCTTTAAAGAAGAAACAGGAAGATGCAGTACTTGCCCTAGACTACATCACCTGCATACCCAGAGCTTTGTCTAAGTGAACAATTCCGCTTGCCAGATTGTATTTCCTGTGAGCAGGAATTGTGTTTGGTGTGGTGCAAAGCACAGCCAAAGTTCAGTAAAAAAAATAAGAGAGGGAAAGGAATAATAACATTTTATGCATGAATTCACAGAGAAATAAAACGAGGCACAGAGTTGTTGAGTGGTTTACACAGCAACAGTGTTGAACATTGAAATATTGAACCCAGGAGTCCAACTCTAACAATCTCATCCTGCTTCAACTGCTAGCACAGACTGTTTTTTTCATATTTTTCTGCCATTGCCATATGCAAGGACTTTTATCGAAAAAGCATAATTTTCTCATTAATCTGATTTTGGAAATGTGGAAGATTTGCAAAGGAAAGGAACCAAAAAGTTTCAAGATGAGAGCAAGCACCAAGAGAGTTCAAAGCGGAGAGCAAAACCGTAATGAAAATGTGTCTCTGCTCATGCATCCAGATCACCTGCGGTCAGTAGCCCAAAGAAGGCTGTGTTTGCTATTGCTGGTATGCACAACTCAGGGGATGCAAAAAACAGATTAGAAACCACATGTATCTTCATTGGTCCGTCCATCCTTCCTTCCTTGCTTCCTTCCTTGCTTCCTTCCTTGCTTCCTTCCTTCTGAAAAAAAAAATTAATTCCCTATTCAAATACAAGCTCTAGTGTAAATGAGGATTTTGAGTCAGTCCTTTGCATCAAGAATGAAGGTTTATTAAGCTAATGTAGACACCCAAGAAGCAATTTAAACACTAAAGGTGCTGGGAACACTAATGGCACCAGTCTCCTCCAAGAGTGTAGCAGCACCTACTGCTTCCCTCAGTGCCTACAGAGTAGGGCAGTCCAGTAGGATGAGGGAAGGCTACATTCAGATCCCTCCATCCTTAGAGGATTCACCTCACATCTCTTGCTTATCAAGATACCATGACATTTTTTCAAGATATTAGGATATCTCCTTCCCTGATGTTTTGGGTAGGGAAGAAACTTTAGCCCCATCTGTTGAAATTATGTCACTGCCTTCAAAAGAAAGTTTTGCTGGACTAGAAAACAGGTAGTGAGTGCGGCTGTCCAGACCCGGGTGTGAGCACCTTCCCATGGGACTTGAGAGTTCTGACTTTTTTCCAAGCACTGATCAACACAAAATACTAAAACAGCCTTTGAAAGACAGATACAGCCCATCTTATTTCGGGTAACATCATCACTCCCTAGAAAATCCTATTCTCTCTAGAGCCATGTGTTTTTTTGGCATGGTGGGACAGTCTCCCCACAAGGCAGGGATGTCTCCTAGGATGGCCTGTGAGCACCTAGCCCTCCCCAGCAGTGCGAGGAAGCCCAGGAGTGGAGCTTAGACACTGGGCTCTGCTGAGAGGCCAAATGTGCCTGAAATACTGGTTTCTCAATACTGAGTGCTGTGGCTCCTGAATCCCTTAATTTGGATCTGGCATAGGTTATCCTCTAAGCCTTAAGGGCAAGTCTGAGCTCATCAGTGGGAATTTCACCATTGGTCTTAATAAAAGGAGGCTCAAACAGGCAGCAACCCAGCCAGGGTGCATGTCGTACTGTAAGAGCTGTCATACATGTCGTACGTATAGGATCTGCATTTCTTTAAGTGCAAATTAGGTGAGGAAAAATCTCGGAGGTTGTCGTGATCCCCCCGTATGGTTTGACTGGAAGGAGGGGTGATCCTCTAGACCTGCTCCAGGAATGCAAAGGACCTGGCTCCTCCTTGTCGGTGCTGCACATCCATGGTCAGGACTTGCTCCCAGGGCCACAGGAGACATGACATCCGATGGACTTCACTTTATACATAAAGTAGGTTTGTATTCTCCTATGGAGTAGTTCATGCCCCTGCGCTGCCAGGTAGCACGTGGTCTGCTGGAGGTCCTAATACACAGAATGTTACGTGCAACCATTCAGACGAGGCTCTCTGAACTTGATCTTACACTCACCAAACCAGGGTTTGCTCCAGCTCTCCTGCGGGCTTCCTGTGTGGCATTTGGAATTGTGTTCATCCATCCCGCRCCTCAGTTCTCCCTGCCTAAAAAAATGGGGATCGTGTTCTTATCTCCCAAGGGACTGGGAGGTTGAATTGTTATGGACTGGGAAATGCTAAATCTGAGGGCCAGTGAGGTATAGAGATGTTATTTCAGTCTCTCTTTCTGTTATTAGAGCATGCCGTATGCAAGTCAGCTGCTCTTATCAGCATAATACAAAAGCAGATGTGTGAGATGTGCAGTTACATTTTTAATGTTACTTTTTACTGTGCCTGCATTTTTCTTTTCTTTGTGTAAAATTATGACCCTTTAAATATCAAATAGACTATATATTATTACAGAACAGTTGCTCGGTTTCTTATGAGAAACAAATATGTTTTCTATTATATTCACCAGGTGCATTCTATAAAGGGGGCGTTTATGGTAGAATCATATATATTTCAATAAAGGCTTAGTAGTTTTATGTCAGAGAGAGGTAGCCCTGAAACCAAAACCATACATTTCAACTTTACTGAAATTGCTTTTTTGTCTGAAATAAGGTAAACCTTCAAATGGGAACAAAACATATTGGGCATTACATAGGTTTTAGAGAGAGTCACTTAAGAGTTAGGGCTGAAAGAAAATATATTGATCATTTAGATGGGATTAGGGAAAGCTGGAAAACATAATAAACCCCCCCTCAAAATAGGCAGAGAGTTACATAATACTACAAAACCTGGAAATTGATATCCATGGCCTGCACTTTTACTATTTGGAATCTTCCTTGGGAAAATGGTTAATTAAAACTAAGCCATTGAAATGGTAATTTACAGCTCCGTTTGGAGCAGAAGCCTGGAACAGTAAAATCTGGAGCAAGGCTGTGCATCACAGAGTTACAGCACAAAACTACTGTGCAGACCGCTGGAAAAGCTCAGCTTCTGCTGTCTTGTGTCTATTAATCTAGTATCCCTGTGTACACAATTCAAACCATTTTACAAATATTTGTTATTTGTAGGAGGAGATGTTGCCAAGACCTATCTTGATACTGCAACCATAAATAAAGCGTCCCAACACAGAGCTCTGAATTTAAAACAAACTGCTTGAAGAAGGTGGGCACAAACTCTCTTCTGAAATATGAACAAGCCTTCAATCTTAAGCCAAACACAGAAGGAATCTTTGATATTGAAAAATCTAAAGAACAAGTGAAGATTTTGGTTTCTACCCATTTTCTGTGACTCCTGCAAGTGTTTTCCACCATCACAGCTTTATTCAAATATCTGGTTTCATCACTTTCTTAAACCTGCCTCATCCTCAGTATCYCAGTGCTTTCCAGGAGAACATTAAAAAAGGTGGTTAGGTTCTGTCGGGGGGGGGTTTGTTCTCACATCCTTTCCCCAGCAGGAGAAACAAGTGAAACAGTCTTATTTCAGGCAAATTTAAAAAAAGGCATATCCATTACTCATTGAGAACATACACAGCAGGTAAGAGCCAAAATATTCCTTTTCAGAGAGGATACAAACTCCTACAAATCTGAGCAAGAAAATCCCACTAGCAAAGAGAGTTGAAGCTTTTCCTATGCATAAATTATTTCATGAGCATTTGTTGTGCGTTTGTTGCATTTTCCGCTGCAGCTCCTGGAAGGGGCTGCTGTCAGACATAAGATAACTCCACAGATATTATCAGGCTTTGAATTGTCATGACAGAAGTCTTCAGGTTCATTAATAAACTGTACTGGCACTTCAGGCTGATCAAACCAGTAAGCATACAGCATTAGTCTTGAAATAAGTCAAGATACTGTCTTCGACTCATGCCAGGCAGGAGAGGCAGCGACCACAGCAGTTGATGCCTTACAGGGTTAGCTCCCTTTGGAGAAGAAAAACCTGCGTCCCYGCTGTTTATAAACCAGAGCCAACCCTGGCACATCTGTGCTGTCTGTAAGGAGCAGATCCTGGAATAAATTATTTGCTCAGTCACACAGAGCATTTTTTTTTTATTCTGGAAAGTGCTGAGATCCTCTCCAAACAGGAGCCCAGAAGCAAGTCACAATGCATTYGGTGACAGTCAGAAAGCAGAGACCTGGAAGCAAATGGAACTAAGGGCATAAATGCTTTTTTTTTAGCATGAGTGGACTACATATTGCCTTCTGATGCTGTTCTGTGCTCATTCTCTCTGCTGATTTCAATCTCTGCTGAACTGAGCATTGGCTTTCAGAACAGTTTGCTATTCCACATCTGCAGAAATATTGCACAATATTAACTTTCGGCAGCCTTGGGCCAGCATGCCCTTTGTGTGCCTGGTGCGTTCTGCTGGCCTTGAACCACGACTGCAAATAATGAAGCTGTGTTGACTCAGTGTTTATTTCTGATAAATCTCAGCCCCCCTCTTTTCTTTATGCCAAATACCTAAGTGTTTTCTCAAAGTCTTTAGCCAAATCACATCCAAACGATACGTCTCCTCGCTGTTAAAGGTGTCCCGATCCTGTGTGTATTTCTATAAGAGCAGTTAGCAGCTGGGGAGAGCAGTCACAAGTTTATATCATTGTGGCAGGCAGGAAAATTGGTGTGTTGGATACATTTCAGTGCTGGGCACACAGGTACGTGTCTCACCCTTGTCTTTTTCTTGATTTATTCAAATATTGTTAAAATTGGCACAACTTTCACTTCAAAGCCAGGAAAGTTACACCATCCAGTTCCTACTGAATTCACCTACTATGTATCTCTGAGTGCTGAAAAAGGGCATTTTAGCATAAAAATCTATATTGCTATATGATAATGGTGGTCTTTCGGAGGGAGAGGCTGGGAGTCCTCGTGCTCCCTCAAGGCAGCTGGAGTGGACTACACTGCGGCAGGGCTGGAGATAGGAGGCCAGGGAGAAACACCCTGTGCTCACACTGCTGTAAGCACCRCCTGAACTGGGACCAGTCTGACCACTGGCAACCAYYGAGACACAGGAGCAGGGAAGTTCACATCTTATCCCTTGGTATGCTGCATGTCGGGGATGCTGCAAAAACCTGGTGACTTGGTCTCCTGAGGCTGCTTTGAAACTATGCCTTGAATAAGCAACAAGAAAGGTCCGACCAGAACTGATTCAAATTCCTGCTGTACTTGACCCAGACCAACATCTTCATCCTGGATCACTCCAAATTAGGCAGGGAAAGGATTAAATCTGATTCTCCACATTCCTAGTCAGCCTCTAGCAGTTGAACCAGTCTCTGTCAGCCTGTCCCAAGCCCTTCCAGCTACGAACTGACATATCTCTGCAAAATGTTTCAGCTTTGACTTCTTTCTGGGAGCAGAGGAGAGAGGGATCATTGCAGCTCTGGCTGCAGCTTCTGACTCACCACAGGACAGATGCTGATAGCCTTTCCCCATGTTCTCTACCACCCTTGCAAAAATCAGGGTGTGAATCAAGCCTGTGCTATTTTGGACTCACTCCATTGCCTGAAATAGTCAGAGCTATCAAAGTTTCTCGGGTTTCTTTCCTTCCTTTTCCCCCCATGCAAAGGCCTGCTCCTCCCTTGAGGTACAGAAGATTGAGTCCAGCGCAGCTCTGCATGGCTATGATTTATATCAAATGCTGCAGATGGGCTTGTTAAAGTAGGCTTAAAAATGACTCCTCCTAATAGAGATTAAATATTGATTACCTAAGTAATAGCTCTGTCTGCAATAGGAAATAGATGTGTAGCAACCCCCCCACATCAGTCACTCACATTATCTGAGGAAATAGCATACCAGAGGAAATACAGGATACTTGCAAATCCTTTTCGAAAACCATCCTCATCTTCTACATAGATGCAAATAAATATATACATACAAAGATATATATATAAAATATATATAAATATATTTTTAAAAGTGTATATATATACTCACACTTATCCTTTGACTTTCCCTGGAAAGCTAGCTAGCTCCTCACTTTTCATTTAACTTCCTACTGATTACTTAACATTTTTAATAGTGATGTTACTACATCTTCCCTCATGGCTTGCCATACTGTGTGTCCTTTCTGATTTTGAAAACAGGTGAGCCTCTGACATGGACAAGCGGGGCTTGCCCCACAGCATGCCAGTCGCATGATGTGAGCGTGTCCCCTGCCAGCGGCAGTGCTGCRTCATGCGGTGTGGCAATGACATCGGTGTCAAGTCACGCAAGGAAGGGGAGGGATGGAGAGGACATGGTGTGAGATGACCACAGTGACCAGGGACAAATAGTCCTGGGGTGCAGCACAGTGAGCCCTGTGGATGTGTCTGCTACACGGCATCGAAGAGCTAGAAAGAAACCATCAGCCCCTCAGGGGTGAAGATGAAGACCCTCTCCTTCCCTCTTCTCTTCTGTTCTCCTTTGATTTACAGGTTTTGGGGTCTCCAGTGCTTCAGCTAGTCTGCCAACTGGCCTTGGCTGTCACGCTCAGACTGAACCCCAAGGCTAAAGCTCTATAATCACAGCCTGGGCCAAAAGGGACTTTTGCCTCACATGTTTGCCACTGAGCTGCATGSGTCACGGCCTCAGCTCCTATCAGCTCTGCGGCACTCAGAGCTGTTCAGTCCAGATCTCCTCATCAGCTCGGGTGCTCGCTGCATTGCCAATGTGAGTGGCTGACTTTTTAAAGAGGCAGTCTTCTTTGCCAACTACTATTGCAGGACTTTGCTTATCTGCTCAATTTGTTGGGAAAAGATAGCAATTTTCCCTGACCTTCCCCTTCTGAGCATCAAAGCAAGGCTAGGTGTTAGATAAAGCCCAGGGACATGTGTCCTCCATTCTGGTTTGCAGCAGCCTGCAGAGTGCACAGCATTTTTGAAGCATGTGAACGTTACAAAGAAACTGGAAAAATGTCTGCAATGGGAGCATCCGTCCAATTACTCTGTTCATCTTTCCTGAATCATGAGACCATAGAGTCTTTTTCCCTCCTGTAGGACACCTCCTTTGACCGTTGCTGCAGCCAGCTGAACACCTGTCTGCTGGGAAAATTCCAATATTCATGGGAGAACTTCATCGGCCAGTAATACCCTCTGACAGTGTAGCAGGAGTCTTGGACTCGCCAGTGCTGTGCATTCCCATCCCTAGCTCCAGCTTGCCGATTGAGGTTAAAAGGTGACAGCTTTACCCCATACCCTGCACAAATGCTATTGGCTTTATGGCTGATAACAGTGTGTAACATGGGCGTAAATTGCTCGAACCAGATTTCACTCTTGCAGATGCTTTATTTGCAGTTTTCCTCATTTAGAGGGAGAGGGTCCAGAAAAGAACTGCAACCCTTGTCCCTGCAGAGATCTCCCTTTGGGTTTCTAAGGCCTAACATCACTTTTCTGAGACCAGGGAGCTGTTTGTAAGGGACACCCATTGCTGACTCACTGCAAGGTTTCTCATGGCCATCTTCTTACCAAAGAGCTGTGGATCTCAGTTTCCAGAAGCTCACTAATAATGAATTCTTCTGCGCCATTCCCAAAGAGATTAGCATTGTCATGCTGTCCTTCAGGCAAGTGAGCCATAACATGGAAATCATTATAAATAAAAGAAAGCAGGAGGCTTTCAAAGATGAAACATCTACTTGGTACCTGGCCCCCTTTCATCCTCTACAGGAACGAAGCATCTAGCTGGCACAAACCCATGGGCAGGCAACAGTGTGAGCATCCTGCCAGGAGATGCTGAATTACACTCAAATTGTGTGAGCCAGGCCAGTGGGCTGAAAATCACTCATTGTGCTGCCAAATACTTGGGCCTGAGCTGGGGTAGTAACATGGTCCTTTTTAGCACTTGTCTGAAACAAGCTATCTGGCAGCAAGGAGCTCAAAGCAGTTCAGAAATTGGAGTTAAGTCTCAGCAAGTCCCTGCGAATTTGAGTGGGACCCAGGCTAAAGAAACAGTTTGTCAAGGCCGAATAGCAAACAGATGTGGTTGCATCAGGAATACTCTTTCTTAGCACTGCTGTACCCTTCCTGCTGGGGGAAACAGAGATAGACAAGTGAAGGAAAATAGTGAAGTAATGCAATTAGCTGGGGGTTAGAAATATCCTTCTGCTTTCAATGCCTGTGACTGCACCTACAAAACTCTCAGAGTGGCCAGAGCTCTTAAAACATCACATTAGCTTTTGTTTGGCTTGCATGTTTGAGACAAAAGTTTTTGAGACTGTTACTATAAAGGTAGAATGGGATTGCAGCAGCGTCTACTGATTCAAGGACATTTTATATTATCAAAAGTCATTATTCACTATGCAAGTACCCAAAAACCAGATGAGAGCGTATGTCCATCCTGCAGGCATCCTACAGACCCCGTATGGAGAACTGTGACTGTGGCCGTGAAAGGACAAAGGGCTACAGACATTGCAAAGTGATGCAAAAATCCATGTATGCACAAACTTGTACATAATGGGTGTGTTTTCAAAAGCCAGGCACAAGCGTGTGAGCTAAAGATGAAATAACAGCCTTTCAGCTCAGTATGTCTGCGCATATGTTGAATCGCTGTGACTCTAGCAGTTTAATGTTGCACCATTTGTACTAGTGTGCGTCTATACCTAGTAAATTTTTACTTTTTCACACCCCTCAGAGCCATTGAAGGCCCCTTAGAAGAGCTCTGAACATGTAAAAYGACCACCCTTGGAGCATCCAGAGCATGTGCTGAGGTCAGTGGTCTTTGATGGTCTGCAGGAAAATGTCACTGCTCCAAACAGACGTATGGCAGTAGTGGACCAAGACATCCTCCTCTTGTTATCTAATTCTCTAAAGTGTGTGATAAACATCTGCAATTAAACTTCAATCCAAACTCTAGCAGGAGAAACGAACTTCTCTCTGGTCAGATGGCTAAAAACTGATGTTTCATTAACATATTAGCTCTGTCCTAGCTCATTAAAAGCATGTATTCATCTTCATTTTATTAAACCTGTCTGTGGCATCACATCTGGGTTATGAATCTGTCATCTGATCTGCCCATTTCCTTGCYTTTAATATTTCAAAACCATCATTAAAAATTAATATAGGCAGAAATTTCAATCTTGGATAATTATCACTAACTATTAATTGGTTTTCAGCTGGCATATTTTGTGTCAGGTGAAACATTCATAAAAGAGAAATTCCTTGAGCTGTCCTAAAAACATGTTTACTGGGGAAAATCTTGGTATTTTGAGCAGGATTCAAACATCAAGTTTGTCAGCTGTTCCAAGTATTAGCTCTAATATTTAGTTTTCAATTTTATTTAAATGTATTTATGTTTTTAATTAAAACAGACAATTCTGTGGAAAGCAAGGATCATTGTGAAAAGGTACTCAGTAGAAAACCAGATGTTCTCTTGAGGGAAATAGATTAATTGCAATGATTTAACCAATCCTTTTATCCTTGCAGCGATTACTAACTGCTGTTGGAACTAATGAAAAATTTTAAAATAAAAATAAATAGTTGTATTGTGCATATTTTTTTAATTGGGATTTAGTCAGACTGAGAACATTGCTTGAAGAAGCAGCTCAGCACCAGAAAGAAACTGAGTTTTCTTGATACTTTAAAGGGCATTTAAATAGCATCAAACACAAGCAAACATGAACCATAAGGAGTGAACAGAAGTTTGTCTTTTTAGAAGTATGGAAATTAATCAAGAGGAGGAAAATTGAAATTGTGACCAATCCACAATTGCTGAATATGCTTTTTATTCTCATGTGTTTGTATCAGATGCCCTGATTCTCCTTTCATTGACACAGTTGCAAATTGGAAGTGAGTTTTGTGGGAGTTCGCCTGTTACAGCCTGAGAACGAGACACAGAGACCCGAACAGATTGCAACAAATAGATCCTCCTGCATGAACACTGGTAGAAATTTTCTAAACGCACTTAGTTTTGAAGCAATCTGTATTATCAGAAACCTAGATTAGGCATTATCTAATTAGATCCTATCAAGCACTGAGGACCTGCTCAGCCCTGTGTACCTCTCCGAGGGTCACCCAGTGATAATTGTCCAAACTACGCAAGACCCGGTGCAACAGATTTCTGCAAGAAGACAGTGAGTGTTCAGCTGAAAACAGCAAAGGAAAAAATGGATGAGAGAAATTTAACTTTTGCTCAGGATTTATCAAATTCACAGAGAGGGGGTTTGGCCTCAAGGGAATATTAAGAGATATAGAGGTCCCATCTGAAAGCAGTGGTCCCGTCATCATTTATATCCACTGAGAATTTGGCCATTCTACATGTTGATCTTGGGCCCAAAACTCTGAAGGCAATGCTCTACTCTTTAAATCATTGCAGTGACGAGTAGGAGCAGATTAAAGGCGTCAGGATTTGGCCCTTTGTAGACTAATAAAGGCGTGCTGAAGGGGAATTTTGTCTTTGTGATTTTCTTGGAAGTGGACGAATAAAGTGCTTTGATCTAGAAGGGGAGTGTGAAAGGTCACTGGCTAAGCATGTGTGCTGAAGTGCCCTGAGCCATCCAACATGATCAGCATAAATTAGAATCTGACTGCCCAGCTTTATTCATCTTTATTGATGTCTATATAGTTGCAAAGGCAGAGGGACTCTAACAATCCCAGCCAGCACAGAGAACCAACTGGGGCATGCAAAAATCCATAAAATGTTTAGTATTTCCTAATGGAAGTAAATATAGGAGTATGTGTTAGTGATGCACAAGCTTCATAATTTTAGCGTTTGGGTTTTGTTTAGACCTGGATCCAAACCTTTGGAAGCTTATCTGAAGTTTCCAAAACTACTTGTGCTTGCAAAATTGCAGCCAAGTTTTGAGAGTTTATMATGAGATTTTTTCCATTGTTTCTAGCCCTGGCTGAACCAGTAGTAGTTGTTATTAATGCCCAGCTGCAGACCTATCAATATGATATGAGCACATTCCCCAAGGCAAACTGACACACTGATTACAGCCCTGGGGAACCAGAAGCTGCATAAAACTGGACAAAACAGGCTTATGACATGTTCAAAATTTCTGCTTCAAGGTCACTTTTGGAAGCAGAGACGTTTTACCCAAAAAAGCCACTAGATGTGTAGATTTGTGACAGCAGGAAGAGGCAGATTCAGCTTTGCACTTGTTTAGAGCATCCATCTCAGTCCAGCAGCCAGTTACACCAGCAGTACAAAATCCTCCACACCCCTCCTACGTCCACAGAGGACCTCTGCCTTCCGTACCACCAAGCTACCAGGACTTCTTCTTGGTTCAGTCCCTAGAAACACAGGCCTTTGTGTTAGGAGGTCCTCAGTGTGTTATGCAAGCTGACAACAGTCATTTCACTCCCTTGGAAAATGAAGCTTTCCTCTTTTGAAAATATTGCGTAAGTAATAAGAGAGAATCTTTCATTTCTGACTACCTGATTATCTCTCTTGGATGAACAGTAGGCAATACTCAAGGCTCAGTGATGTGCAGAAAAATGCAATCTTTTGAAAGCAAAATATACACAGAACACCATCAACATCATTGCATATCTCTATTAAGGAAGTTCCTATGGCAAAGGCTCAACTATATAAAAAACGTGTCCCAAATGGCARTCCCTGAGCCAAAAATCTTAAGGTCAAAACCATCATTTTGATCATTTAGCCTGACCTCCTAAGAAACAAGCCTTAACAAGCAAGTCCTGCCTCAAACCTGTAATGTTTGCCATATATCCTCTGGAAAGAGCTACGGTCCTGAGTTAAAGAACCCAAATGATGGGAGATTCCAACATTTGTTTTGGCATTTTCTTCTAACGGCTAATAATCGTCATTGCTCAAAACAAGAATGTTCTTTTTCTAATTGTACCATCAGGGAGCAAATATTGTCACCATCATAAAGAGCTTGACACAAGAACACAGTTAACTCGTAGCTGCCAATTCTTCAACTATACTGATTTTCGTTTTCCCACTGGAGAATTTTTTCCTAAATGGGCAGTGAAATAGCATAGTTACTATAGGTGCCGAATAAAACCCAAACTGAGCATTCAAATGGACTTTTGTTTTTAAAATTAAAGAAAAAAGTTTATATTTACAACACATGCCTTTTGTTTCCCTTTAAACTGGAAACACAGTATATAATTTTCAATAACCACAGTGCCTCTATTTTTTCCGACCACAAATTAACCATAGTTCAGTGCAGTGAAATGCAGTAAGACTGATGGAATGCTTCTGCCTAAGGGATGACTTACCCCTAACAAAAATTATGCCTTGCTTCCTATTTGTTGTGTTCAATAATATTGCCTCTCTAAATACTTTTGGTTCAGTAYTGACACCAAATGAAGAGGAAAGCCTCCAGAATGTACAGACGTGCAGGATTATGTTTCGTTTGTCTTTGTTCGTTGTCCTAATTCAAACCAGTCACCCAACCGCTGACTTATGACTCTAGGAGGCATATTGTGGGGTTTTTCAAATATATTTCACAAAACCACCCAAACTCAAAGGGTAACTTTCTGTCCTCAGCTACACCCCTGCAAGAGTAGCAAAGTTTGTAAGATTGCACATGTATAACAGTGGTTTTTATAAAATCCTGCACATTGCCTTTTTAGTTTGTTATGTTTGAAAATACTAATTATTTACTCCAGACATGCATGACCAGTTTCTGCAAGGAGCCAGTAAACAAAAAATAGATACTTTGTACATCTACCAGTAGTTGAGCATATTTTATTGGCTATGAGTGGAAATCTACTGTTTGAGGATTCATTTTCTCATCCACTTGTTTCAGAGACAAAATTTTCTCATTAAACATAGAGAAGGGGAATAAAATTCAGCTTTTCTCCTACGCCCTCTGCCCTAAATTGCATATCTGTCGTGAGAAATAGTTAAAAATTCTTTCCAGATGTTAATTAAAAATCTCACTATCCATTTGAATTACCCCTTGGTATGTATTTATACCCAGTCTCATAGCTGATGAATGTGTGAGAACACACTTATTAACAAAGTACTGAAAAAAATCCATATTTTCCATCAGAAGATCTGTCCTAATTCCCTTTGCAGAATTAGTGGCTGAATGCATCAAACGCCTACCATGTTTCTGAAGGCTGGTGTGAACCTGTAATGCTGCTGCATATAAATAGCTCCACTGAGATTAATGGGAGTATTCAAGCAAGCAAATATCATGCACACTGGGTGGCAGGATCAGGCCAGCAGTTAGCACGTCCCCCATGGTTACAGTGACTTCTTTTTCAGATTTGGCAACTGTGACGGCCACAGAATTTCCATTAAATTTTTTCACTTGTATCCCAAAAGAACAGAGACTTAATAATACAATAACTGTAATTAGGAAGAACTTACAAAAACTAAGTCCTATGACGTGCAATACCCCATCATTGGCGAAAAGAATGGTGTCTGTCATCATTTTATTGCTGCCTGGTTTTAACCACTTTATTTAAAATTTGATTGAAACTTGAGTAAGGATTTACTCTACAAATCCTTACCTGCTCAAGTCTCTGCTAAGTTAGAACAGTGAACTTCTTTTCCCTTAAACTGTAGAGGAAGGAAAGTTTGCAGGGAAATATTTGAGCTGTCAGCAATAGATTTGAAGCCAGAATTAAAATTCAAGAACTCTCATGAGGAATTTATCTCATCTCAATAATCATCTGAAAGTGGGAGCCTAGTCTAAACTTGTTGTCTCGGATGCCTCAGTGTCCAGAGGATGAACAATTCCATCTTCAAACAACTGTCAAAGATAAGTGAAATAACCGCTCCCCAGAAATGCTCCTTTCTGCCTGTAGAAAGCTCCTAGGTGAGCAGCTAGGACCAGGCACCTAAGTTTTAGATGGCTAACATACGGCAAGAATAAACTTCTGCTCAGTGTCTGTTCAATATCTTGAGCCTTTCCTGGATTTTTGACCACAGAGACAGCTCTATCAGCAAGCAGTGCAATTTGCATTAATAACTTGATTTGGCATGCTGGGATGAGCTGTGCTGATATGGATCTTGCTGTATGTATATTGAACATCTGTCGTATGGTAGCTACCCACACGGTCAAGATCCCAAGCACTGAGGTCTCAGCCTGTCTCCTTGATTAGCCCTAATGAAATGTATGTTTTTGTGATGAAATCCAGACTAACCTCTGTTCGATATTCAGCTTTCATTGTAATCTCAAAGATTCAGGCTGATCTTGCTCACAGGCAGTGCATTTTGATAATGCGTCAGCTGCAAACCTGGCCAATTTCCAAGTAACAACACAGTGGTTCTGGTTGAGTTGTGTCTGGAGCATTGGTTCCATTCCAATGATAAGCCAGAGGAGGCTCCGGCTCTTAATTCTCTGTTCTGCATGAATAGCTGGACTCAAAAACCTAATACAGGTAACATAATCTCAGGAACTTCCACTAAACTTCAGAAGAATCTCCATTTAGAGCTAAACTCTAAAATTTGCACCCTTCTCAACCTTTATGCCAGCCTTCAGCTCCCAGACAGCATGGTCATATGCAGTCGGGGCATCGCACGGTCCTCAGAAGAATTCACTGAATTACTGCTATGGCATTTGCTTTAGATGCTGGGCTGCTGCCCTGCAAAAACATCGAGTCACTACCCTATCTGACAATACTTACCGGTGTATCTTTGTTGATGTATTCATGCAGAATGGGTTTTTACTATGTTTCCCACCAGTCTGGCTCCACTCCTCAGATACCTATTTTTCTGAAACACAGGCAGTTGACATTGCCTCCATTTTCCTATTCCTTGATTTCTGGGTTTTTCCCTATACCCATCAGGACTAGAAACACTTTTGGTTTTTTTAATGCTTAAGCCAAGCTCAGATTAAGGCAGAAGTGTCCACTTGTACTGGGAACAAGAGGTGTGACCCCCACTCTGCACAAGGGGTTCTGCAGATATCCATGTCCTGACACAAGGACTGTGCTACTGGGTCAAACCAAAGCTGATCTGGCAGAGTGTCCCGGACTGGACAACAAATGCCTGGGAATAAGCAAAAGAACAGGTGAGAACATAGTGATACTTTACTCCAAACACTTTCCAAGCAATGAGTGATTTGTGGTTCCTGAACCCAGCGCAAGTCTTTTGGCATTTCATAGTCCTCAATGAATTTCTTTTCCATGGTGCTGCCTAGTAAAATATTGACCAGTGGTCTTGAACCCACATAAACCATCAGCACCCAGTGTCCTCTGACACTGCAGAGCTTAACTACTCAGTGAATGAAGGACCACCATCTCAGCCTGCTTCGAACACACCCCAGATGGTTTCCTGTGGTCCCCTTGTGGTGGATGGATGACAAACAGTTGTTTCCTTATCTTCTCCATCACACTTTTGACTTCATATCCTCTCTCCATTTTTTCTTTTTTTCTGGATGAAGAGTCCTACTCTAATTTTTCTTTGTGTAGACACTAGTCCAGACCTTTGACAATATCTATTGCCCTCTTCTCCAGCTCTGCTATGTTTTTTTTTTCTGAGACAGAGAAAACAAGACTGTGAAAAGGTGCTGGCACACTATGGATTGATCAAGGAAAAATAATATCTTCTTTTCTGTCCGCTATTCCTTCCATAATAATCAAGTGCTGAACCGATGTTTCTCATTGAGCTAGCTCTTATAACCCCAGATATCATACCTGTGTTGTAAGTCAGCTTTGACATCACTGAATATATGATGCCGAGCCTGTGGATGACAGCCCAGACTACACAGGGTTATTTAAGAATGGGAAATGTGAGAAGGACCCTTTCTTGCCTTTAATTGCTCTCCATGAGTACTAAGGACAGCTGCAGCCTTTGTGCTCTGAAGTGCAATCAAAGGAAACCTGTTCTGGAAGAAATATTCCCCCTGGCCAGACATGGATGAGAGAGTGAAAAGTTACTTGGAGTCTCCTCTGCTGTCTTCTACCTCCACGACTTCCACCTGGAGTTGCATTGCAATGGATCCAGTGGCTGCTGAGCCCTGGGAAGCAACCTGAGTCCTGGCTTCATCCACACACAACTCTGGTCCCTACAGGCCAGAGACAAGAAGGTGTAGGTCAGGACAACCAGCTGTCTGGGACAGAAGCTCTCAAAGCTTATAGGCTACATAAATGCATCAGCTGCGAAGGAAAGAGAAGCAGAGGTCTGTGTGGAAGGTGCAACACTTCACAGGTCAGCTTTGTCGAAGCACTGCCCCGGAGAGAGCTGCCTGCCATCTCTCCCAGGGGGGGTTCATGCCTCTCTACTGCAGCCAGGTCCTATATAACCCATAACTCACTTTCTTCTTCTCTCTGTGCTGCAGTCTCACTCTTTTTAAGTGAATTCCCATACTGCTTTACCAGCAGCCCCACCAGGCTGCCGCATTAGGCTTCTGCTCGAGCTGAGGGAGGGAGGTGGGATCTGGGAGGAGAACAGAACAGCAGTGCTTCTCTGTTTTTCCTGGATGTCTTTCCATTCACCCTTAGCTGCGTTTTCTCCCCATTCAGAATAATTAGCATTCTTTGGGGCACATCTCTCCTCACAAATCTCGAGGAGGCGGAAGCGTTGCAGAGCTTGCCGCTTCACTAAAGAGCACGTTATTCCAAGGCTAAGATCTTATTACAATTCCCTTACTACAGCAACACATTTTTTCCACTCCTTTTCGAAACCTCAAATGTTGTTATGGCGTCAATGGTAAAGAAGTTCAGGCTTGCTTGGATTTCAGTCTCTTGGCGTTGGATGGAGGGGAAACGTTATTTCTCTAAATACATGAACCCTTATGCACACACACACTTGCACGCTCCAAGACCCCAATCTTGCAATAGGATCTGCTCGTGCATAGCCTTGTGCCCATCCAGAGTTGTGCTGAACGCAAATCAAGCACATCTGACAGCTCGGGCTCTTGTAACGCAGTGCTTTGGTAATGCTGCTACTAATGTGATCCAGAAAAACAGCAGCGTGGTTCAAACCAAGCCAGGCAATGGTCCCAGTATAGTAGCAAACAAGATAAARTTAATAGAGAGCCAAGCAATGCTGCAGGGACTCTGTGCACATCCAGGTCTCTGCCTTCAGCCTGGTGGGGGAAAATGTGGCTTGTGCTCCCCACTGCAAAGCAGAAGTGGTGGGAGGAGAGACCCCAGAGCTCATCCTGCTGCAGCTCTGGGCAAGCAGGCAGGGCTTCCACCATGGTACAATGGCACAGAAAAGCACCTGCTGCCATGCTTCCTCAGCCCCCTTGGGTTTCTCCCCTCTGCAGATGTGAGATGGGAGGGAGTTGGGGGCACAGAGATCGGTACTGGATTCTGGGAGAGGTTCTGGTGCTGCTGCTGTCTCTTTGGGCTCAGTTTTGTGCCCTGCATGCAGCCTGCACACCCTGGCCACCTTCCATGGGGCACAGATCAGGGCACACGGATGGGTCTGTCCCATCTCTTAGAAGACCAGTGCAGAAACCCAGCCCTCCCTGATGACTTCCTCAGCACCCAAGGCACTTGGTGCTGTTTCTGTCACCAAAGCATCTGAGCACCTTCCGGCCTTCAGCACATTTTTTCCTTCAGCAGCCCTGATAGGGATAGGATGCTCTATTTATCACACTTGAAAACGAGGCATGGAGGGAGGCATAGCCAGATTGCTAATGATATTTAGGTGCCTGAAGATGCAGATACGCATCTGGTGGAATTGTGAAGCACGTGGAGGCACTTCCCTCCCGCTGCGCTCAAGCCAGGTCCTGCAGTGGGTCTGGGCTGTATGCAGTAGGAATCGGGCAGCATTTATAACAGGCTCTGCTGTTGATGAGACTGTCAAAACCTCYTATACATTCCAAGAACAGCTTGTTCCCTACCAGTGAAAATTGTTATTCTCGCACTGTTGTTTCACAAGTTCTGTTTCCAGCAATGCCTGATCACAGATAAGACAAATGTAATCTCAATATGTACATCTTGGGCTTTGTTTATCCAGGACCAGCTAGGCATCGTGGTGGGAAGAATGACATTTCATTTCTTCTTCCAGCAGCACCTCCCCTTCTCTGCTTCTTAATTTTCTTCCACTCAAACCTGAGTTCAAAACAACACTGAAAACCACTGGAGCGGGGACAGGATAATCCCCTGAGCTGGAATCAGTTTCAGTCTTGCCAGATGGACAGGTACMGATCTGATTCAAAAACAAATCTGAGTTTCCTGCAGCCTGCACTTTACTAGTGGCTTCCTGCAGGCTCTTGGTATTGTTTAATACCTCTCACAAAAGCAGTGACTGACCCCAGCACTTGCACCCCAGCTCCAAAGCATCTTGTGTGCCTTGCTCAAGTGTGGATCTTGCCAGGGCAGTGGGGATGAGTGAGATGTTTGGGGCTTGTCCTCCCCGTGACTGTCATGAGACTGATAGTCTCAACAGGAGATTCAGTGATGTGGCATCAAACCTGTGGTTGGACAAGAGACCTTTGCTACTAACAAAATTTTGGAGCCCTGAGTGATGAAGACTTGCAGAATGATCTTCTGTGTCGTCCTCCCCATCATGAAAATTAACCTGAGAAAAGGCAGTGCAGTGCAAAGCAAGAGAGTTAAGTTGCACTTACCTTGGAGGAAAGGCTGGATAGCAATTGTTTAACCCAGCCCCTTGACCTGATTTCTGACAATAGAAGAAAAAGTCCATGGAAGATGATATCCCTTTTATCTTAAAAGACAGAGGCTCATTTTTGCTTCTCTGATTTAAGTGTCACAAACAGAAGGAGCTGGGAAGAGAGCAGCCTTTGTTCAGTCACATGTCATATGTCAGCCACTGCTGAACTGCTGTGTGCCTCTCCACGACCAAAGCGTGGTGGTGACACTGGGGCGGAGGTGCCTACCCCATGCCACCACCCTAGGAGGGCAGCATCCCCTAACCTGGTTTCTTTTTTCTGGTCCTTTATTGTACGGTCTCTGCGTCTCCTCTCCCCAGCAGATAGGTGCCTTTCGGTGCCTTGTCCCGTTGGCCAAGGGTCATGGTCTTAGTTCATGTGTCCTATGACTGCTCCAGGGCCTCCCTCTGGTGGTGATGTCCCCCAGGAGAGCCCCAGGCCACCAAAACATCCCCCAGATATCCACCTCTGACAGAGTTTGCATTTAGCCTCAAACTAAACCTTGAACCCCTGTAATTTGAAGAGCCACGATGGTCCTCAGAGGGCAGGACGCCCCTCCTCAAAACCTAAACCCGTGACTGGGCAGAGCAGGCTACAAGCAAGCCTGAGAAAGGGAGGAAAGAAGTGGAGACCTCAGGAGAAAAAGTATATTTGAGGGTTCCTGAGTGGTATTCCCCCTTGTCCTCTTTTTAATTGACTGCAAAGTCTTCTTAGCAGCCAAATCTCTTCTTCCAGGTTCATGCCTTGACATCGGTGTGCAACACCTGGCCATCCGCTTTGGCTGAGCTCCTGCCACGCAGAGCATCCCTCTCCGAGCAAAGAAAACAAGCTCTGCTGTCCTGCCAGACACATTTCAACAAAACCAGCATATTGGAAGAGAATATCTCCTTACACTGTGCAAAATACCTGAGAAGTCTCCGAGACTCAAGGGGCATCACACAAGGGAAGGGGAGAGAGGTCAGTTTTCCCAGCTGAATCTCCAAACTAATCCCCAGAGCAAAGAAAACACTCTGGAGCCCTTGCGAGGGCTGTTGTTGGCAAACTTTACACAAACAGGACTCTGGCAGACACTGCCAGAAGGGTCCTCAGTGTTTCCCTCAGCCCGTGTCTCTTGTCTGCTGAGGAGCGATGCAATATTTGAATGTGAATGGCACGCGCTTGTTGGCGGAGAAACTGGCATTAATCAGCAGCCTCTGAACTGGAGCTCCAGCAGCTTCCAGGCTCTCGGCAGGAGCTGTTTGAGAGTGAGGAGGGGAAGCTGGACTCAGAGGTCAGCCCTTGGCACAGCAGAGGTGATTAAGGTATGGGGAAATGGCTGCAGCCATCAGCAGAGTGGAATTAGGTTCATAGGATCTCCAAGACCTTTAGGATTCTTCTCCTTCCTATTATTGCTTGTGACAGGGTTGATAAAGCACCCCAGAAAAAACACCGAGCAGCCATTAGCAGATGTCAATCTTTCTGATCTTGTTTTTGACCTCGAGTGATTGAGAGCAGGTTGGCCATGAAACATAAACCAAGAACACATGAGTTTTGGGAGGAACTAAATACAGGCAGCAAGCCGTGTCAGAGGAATAATAACTCTCAGCAAAACCAACACGTATCAGACCTAGCTTCCACTGGATAGGCTCAAACTGGATTTCCAGTAAATATAAATCAGTGCAGCTCCACTTAAATAAGGGGTTTTACACACCAGCTGGAAAACTAGCCAGGATATCAGAGATGGCTTCACCCACCATTGCACAGTGCTTCTGCCTCCGGCTATAGCTTGTGGGCTTCAAATGCTGCTGGGGAAGGCAGGCACCCTCCTGATAGCCAGATAGGCAAAGCACCTAATTAATAAAGCCCTCTGGGTCTTGGATACCAGCTAACCTCCAGGTTTCTTTCCCCTCAGATGAGCTTTCATCATCTGGCCCACTTCAGAGAGGACCGCTGGTCTCTCATCTCTGCTTCTGCACTGCGGTCACACTACGGTTTGCCAGTGACTTACATTTGGTCTTCCTGACAGAGACCACTGCTGCTAAAAACCAGCTGCTTGGTTTTTAGAAAACTCAGCTAAGCTCATAAGCATCATTGAAAAATAAGCAGGTGGGTTAAAATCTTGAAGTGTTTTATCAGTTCAGTAGCAAATGTTACTAACCCTCCTTTAAAAATAGGTGACTCGTGTAGGGTAAGGAAGCCCAACTCCTACCAAGGCAGGTTTTTATTAGAGGCAGACTTAAAGCATAAGTCTTTAATAAGACTGGATACATAGCTAGGACTAATACAGTCATGTCTCAATGGAGCTGCTTCCCAGATGCTGACAAATCACACAACTTCTTCTTTGGCTGGGAGATCCTATCTAAGTAGTAAAACTGCTTCCACATGTTCATTATGTAGTGCAGGGTTGCTTTTGTGGTTATTAATGCATATACTGAGCAGAGCAGAGACCCTGGCCTGCTTAAAACATGGGTCTCCTCTCACTGCTCAGTGTCTGTCTCCAGCAGCATGTCCTCTGATGTGGAGAGAGAGAAAAGACCCAATTTTCTACCCCATGAAACGAGTAATAAGTCAGATTCTTAAATCACTTCCAAGCATTTTGTAATCCTTATATTTAGGGCATACAATATTCTAGGTCAGGCAGAAAAGGTCTGCGAAGGTTAAAGACAATAAATCAGAAGACAGGAAGAAGGATTTAAAAAATGAAAAAGAAAGGTAATATAGGACTTGAAATAACCAACTGACAGTGCTGAGCAGAGAGGATTTGGTGACAGTTTGATGGAAAGAAGCTTTAAGTAAGAATGTGCATCTAAACCCACTCCTCTGTGAGTTTTTTTCATTCAGGTGTTGAATTTTGCGTTAGAAATGTCGCAGTAACTCACAAGCAAATACACCTCTAACAGTGGCAATAACTCAGTCCCAGCTTATGGCTGGCTGGCTAACTGTTCAGGGCTCGTAATAAAAAACTGTGTATGTGCCATGCTGATATGAAAGCTGACCTCAGTTATTGATGTCTCTGAGTGCAACTTCCTTCATCAGCCCGGACAAGTTGTGTAACCTCTGCACCTCTTATGCTGTGCACTTGTGGCAATAATGGTGTTTTAATCCAGACACTGCTGCACCAAGGTGAAATATGAGTATGAGAGGTGCCAAAAGCATGGTCTGAGCCCAGGAAGGCTTTACCAGGGTAAAACATGCAGGGCACCTGCAATGCTGGTGGACCACTTGTCTCGCCTGAGCCTGGGAGGAGGGCTGCAGCCACGGCCGTGGCTGGGCAAGATGGGACCCCATTACCTGGGAGACTGGATCTGCTGGTGATGGTTCGTATAGCTTCTGTTCAAGCAGCGACTGCTAAGAAAGCTAAAAAGGCAGGTACAGAGGAGCCATGTAAAAAGTAAACAAATCGAAGGTCTGAACCCCCGTGCTAGAGAGCAGTGTTTGCATGGAGGTGTGTTTGCAGGAACCACAGAGACGCAGCCTGGTACCATCGTGTTTATTAGCAAAGCAAAGCTGCAGCCTCYGAAATAACAGCCTGATGCAGAGTGCACCAAAATCAGTGGAAAGACTCCCCTAATATTCAGCAGCATTTGGCTTAAATCATAAAACTGTCATGTTCACAGTGCCCTTTTACTTCTCCATTTACAGCATTCCCTGGCCAGGAACGGTGTCTATCCTTCACACACCGCTGGATGAGAGAGGGAAGGTTGTACATGGCTAAACAAAGGAATTTGTTAGGAGGGCAGAAAAGTGTTGCTACTTCAGGTCAACACAGTGTGTTAAAAGTCAATGAATAGCTTGCCTGGGAAAAAGAAATTTGAAAAATAGTTGTTCAGATATATTTAAAATAAAATGTCTCATTTGAAAAATGTTATTTAGACGACTATCTGTATTTCCTTTATTTTAAATGTTAAATATAATGTCAGGAAATTAACATTTAGTTTGGGGTTGGATTTTGAATCAGTTTGATTCTGCTTTGAGTGAATTTCATCCAAAAAATTTTTTTCAAGTGTTTCATTTCAATCTGAAAACTACAAAGCCAGTTCTGTTTCAGGACAACTCCAACTTACATTTTATATTCTGAGTTTTTAGTTCTGTGGCCACACTAGAAAAGCAGCTATTCAGACGATCTTAATTATAGATGTAACCGTAGTCATCCAAGTGTCAGCAATGAGCAAATAACTTCTTGGGCCGTATTGACTGGCAGTACAGTAGGAACCCAATGCTGTGTATTTCAGATTTATTTAACATTCCCTTCATAAATCCATTTCTTCTGCTCCTCTGCTGTTTTCTCAAACATCATTATAGTGGAATATAGGAGCAGCACAACATTACAGAGCAGGACAGTGGGAGTTTTGGAGATACAACACACACAACTCACTCCAGGCATAAAGCAAAAGCCAAAGAAACACTGAGTGAGCAGATTTATATGTACATTCTTATTTAAAACCTCTTAATATCTAACTATTAAGCTTCTCATTGCCCAGCCATCAACTGCTTCTTTCAGGGTTTATATTAACATACTGATACACACACAAATCCCGGAAGGAAAAAAGATGCAATTGACTTGCAAACCTTATACTCCCATACTCATCCTCAGTCTCCTAGTGTGTGTGCAAAGGTTTTCTGTGCACAGTAATCAGCAGTACTGACGAGCACAATGGGCACCTTCATTCAGAGCTGCCTCCTGGGTCTGTGATGCTCTGTGTGAAGGCAGGACCCTGGCAAATGCACCAGTAATACTGCCCGTGAAGGGTCAGAGTCACTCGTCAGCTGGCAAAGGCAGAACAGGTTTTCAGCTCTTTATTTCCACGTAAAAATAGCCATGCTTTTAAAAAATAAAAGATAGGCACACTGACACAGAGGATGTGAGAACAGACTCTTTGGTAATCTCCGTTACCCATCTTCCCAGCAGGTGGGTGAGACATAGGTGGGATGGGAGGATGCTCTAAGGCACGTGCTGGGACAGGATGCTAGCACAGGGCTGTGGTGCTGTGCATGGGACCTACCTCTCATGAAACATGTCCACCTACAAGTTCACACTTAATCTAAAGTAGTTGTTGGGGCTTCTTCTCTTGGCAGGTGGTGAAAGAAGGCACTTCTAGAGGTGACTCAGACTAGTCTAAGGTGAATCCTAAAATGGGTGGCAAGTTACTCAAAGATGCTCGGCCCATGGGGACATTCCCAACTGCTAATCCTCTGTACAGGAAGCCTCAACTCTCCATAAACCCAAGACGTGCATGCATCTGCCTGATGTGAATGACAGGAGCTGTGGCCTGGGAGCGCTGCAGGATTTTCACTGTGAGTCAGCCCTGCCTGATCAACAGCTCCCCATCCCAGACCTCCCTAGCTCAACTACAAATGCAATTACCTCTACACCTCTGCCCCATGGTGATGCAGATTGCTGCCCACAGCCACGGGGTAGTTTCAAAAAATGGCACAAAAAGTGTTGTCAGAAGTTGGGCAGCTGTACTGAGCTGCAGGTCCCCATCACGCCCGAGGGTGGGCAGAAAAGACGGAGACCCTGATCCCTTGGGAACTGCAAACCTACTCATAAACAGTGAAGACTCCAGTACTAGGGAATTTAAGCAAAAACATTGCATATTTTGGTGCTGCATATCAAAACCCAAGCTGAACATGTTTTCCTCTGGTTCTAAACTCAAATAGGTGTGGCAGAATAAAATCTTTTGACTTTCAGGTATGTTTGAGCTTTTTTGTATCTTGATTGGTAATCAATAAAGGTATTACAGAATGAGATATTTATTCGACTCTGAAACTGCTGCCATATAAAATCACTGGCAGCAAGATCTATGGGGTGTCAAGTTTAAGTCTATTTATGTATGTTTATGGATATATTGGACATGACTGTTGTCATCCATAACTGCTGGAGCAGTAAGGCCTGGATGCACAACACATTTGGGAAGAGACATGAACCTTCAGGCTTAAGATGGTCTAATGACCAAGCTGAGAAGGACATTTTTTCCACAGCAGGTCAGTCCACAATTGCTTTCTTCAGGAGCAGTCAATGCTGGTTGCTGTCGGACCCAATGGCCAGATGACCTGACCACTGGACTAGCACAACCATGTCTGATTCAGTCCGGCAATGTTTCCACTGCATATGGTCAGGTCTTCTGGAGCAGAGTATCCCTTTTAATAAACTTTTTTCTAAACATTTTATTGTGGGAATTTCTTTGGGGGCAGTATTACTCTTATTTTGGACTTTGTAGGAAGTCCCCAAACCCTCCCWTTCAGCTGATTTTTCATACTTTATTAAGAACATAATTGGAATCCTTCCATAATGAAAAATATTTTGCCAGAGATTGATAATGGTGTGCAGACTAAGGATGAAGGCAAATTTAATCACTGTTTTTATTATTCTATTTTCCTGAGTAGGGTAATTTCCCATCATCCTAAGTGGCTTGAACAGCCACAGGCTTGAAATAGTGATGATGGAATTTCCTGGGAACAAATTAATGTGGAGGCACTGGGATATTACAGTAATAGTGTGGTAAAGGAATGTGCCTTTTACTATACGCCTCCGTCGTATTGATGTATATTTTGGCTAACACCAAATGTCACTTGTGAAATGTGTACTACGCTGTGGCCCGTGTTTTTCTGGCCTCTCTCAGACCGAAGAGGGGAGCACTATACCCTGTTAGTCACTCCTGATCGTGGTCCTGCAGCGCTTTCCCATGCAGGCAGAGCTCCCACTGATTTCCAGACGGGCATGTACAAGTTAGGGCTGCTGGATCCATCCCTACCGTGGTAAAAATAGACAGTTACTTGGTTGTTTTTATTAAAAGGAGGGGAAGGAGAACATTATATAAYAGAACGGTTTTTGGGGGGAGCACTGGTTTATTTAAAACCTCCAGTGATAACTGCTTTCCCTGACAGGAATTGGCTCTGCAGCAGGGCACGAAAGCTGGGATCTTGCCATTGCTGGAGAGCAACGCTCTTTTCTTTATTAGCAGACAATAAGCCACATTCAAGACACGCTAAAGAGTTGGAAGACAAGCAGCCAAAGCAGAGAAATTCAAAGTGAGGGCTGGTGCTTGGGAGCCTGGTGTTTGCATTTGCCTGCAAGGGAGAGGCAGACACAACTGGAGATGCGGCAGCTCTTTGCCAATGTTCTCGGTGCTAATGGGGATCTGGGGGCAGAGACGGTTTTAATTGACACCTGTGCTAATTACTTGCCCTTAGCAGGCAGAAGTCCTGCAGGACTGGAGCAAGTGGGTGAGTGCTGAAGGCAGGGCACACCTGGGAGGAGATGGCATTTTTTATGGTGGTGAGGGAAGTTTAGGGACCACTTACATGCAGTGAGCGAGGAGAAGGGGYGCATGGGGGCTGGAGGCTCTGTTAGCAGAAGAGTTTGGCCCCTGTGTCATGTGGGGAAGAGGGATTTTGATGTTCATAACCCTGCTGGTGTTTCCTCTCTGTCCTGGCTTTGTGCACCATCAGCTGTCCCCTCATGACCCACAGCCAGGTCTCACCTACTCAAAGGGTACAGCCACAGCTCTGCTGAAGAGACATGACCGGCCACTCAGGGTGAGCCCAAAGGCTGGTTTCTTGTCTCTGGCAGAGGCCAAGAGAAAATGCCTGAARAGAATGAGAGCAGGACTTGTCTAATGTGTCCCCACAGGACATTCACCTGGCTGGTTCCTCTCCTGATCCATGTCTCCTCGGGAGATGCATAGAAAGGCATGGCTCACCAAAGCCCTGGAGGACGTTCCTCACCTGTGGCCTCGCACCAGAGCTCCATGTGCTGTGGGACAAGCGAGTGGGTCTGCGGGGTGGCTGCAGAGGGGGGCTGGCACACCTCGAGCCAGCTGCGGGCCTCCCRTAGGATGCCAGCTCTCTGATGGCACCATGCTGGGTGTCCTCAAAAGCCCTCAGACCAAAGTATTTCACATTGTGCATGCGTTGATCCAAAGCCCAGTTTTCCTATTGTTTTCAGTGGCATTTGGTTTGGGCCACAAGGCCCTGAATCAACACAGTGCTGAGCCTGGCAAGTCAAAGCGACTAAAGCACCTGATTAGAACAAAGCATTTTTTTTTTAAATTATTCCCTGCCCAGGGACTTATGTGAAGTGTAGAGTTGGGTTTAGAAGGACAAAACGCTGTCACTTCCACGGGACTTCAGCAAATCCTGATGTGCTTTGCAGAGCACCTGGTTGTGGGCTCTAAAAGTAGACCTTCTTCCAAATGAAATACAGAATATTCTCACTGGGAAAAACAGGCTGTGTTCATTCCTTGAACCAGTTTTATTGGGATAGTGGGGTTCACAACATGCAAAGGCAAGGTGAGGCAGCAGAGTCCTGGTGAAGGCCGTTTGAAAAGCCTCGTTTCAGAATGGCCATTAAATAAAAAAATACAGCAACCTTACAAAAATGTATTTCAGCGCTGAGACGTTAATTGTCAACATTGAGCCAAGGGGCATTTCTCACATGTAGTTTCAAATGAAAAAAAAAAAATGTTGGCACAGCCTTTGCTACAGCGGTTCCAGCGGAGTAATTAAACAGGAGCCACTTGGAGCCAGCTCGGGGGAAAGTATACGCCTGCGATCTCAGAAGGGGAAGGACTGGGTACCTGCCTGCATACGTGTGTATGCACATTGGTTTTTTATTTTTCTTAGTCATACTTGTGTATTATTTTCCTGTGTGTCCATGGCACCTTACTTCAACGAACAGTTTGAAAGGCATATGCTGTTGAGCAAAGGGGAGAGAAACTCTCCTGATCTTTTTTTCTCTTATCTCAGTGAACATGCCATTTTTTGATGCTTTTCCTAGGGCTTCTGTGACCTATGCTTTACACCACCTGGCTGGTTTAATTTATGAATCTTCTATTAATATGACAGGCTCTGCAAAGGTGACCTAAATGTTAAGGAGACAGATGCCGTCAGTATCTCTCAAGGGTAAATACTTGAAGTTTGCTCCCTTTTTGTGTGGCTGGTCTCTGTTCCAGATCTTGGCACTGTGGCTGAGCCACTGAGACTAATTCATTTTTGCTCCTCCCTCAGATGCTCTAGATGAACGTTAACCATCATTTTAACAGTTTCCTGTGTTTTCCTCAAATGTCAAAGCCTTTCTCTTCTGCCTCTCCTGCTGGAGAAACCTCATCTTACACAGATAAGCGATGTAGCTGGAAGAGTTCTTATAACTCATAAGAAGTCACAGGGTGTTTTCCACCATCAGCARAGCACAGTTTGCCCTTCAGGCAAGAAAATAGGTCTTTGCTAAGGGTATAGCTAGCTCCATGTTGAGTCGGCTCAGCATCTTGTTCTTATAGAGATCTCACCTGAAAACCTATCTCGGGATCTGCTGTGGCTGGCCCAGCGATGACTAACATGGAGGCAGGATTAGGCAGAAGTAGGTCTGGTGCAGATACCTGGCCCTGGTATTGGAGAAGGTGGCTTGTTTCTCTTTGCCCCAACATGAGACATATCCAGCGCCACACAACACGAGGAAAGGGGAGCAATGCTTGTTCTCAGAGAGCAGAGCTCTGGGGCTCAGAGAGAGCTTTGGGGCTGATGCTAGCGGGTCCGTTTTGAGTGGAAAAAACACAGGCTTGGACCTAAAGCATATAAAAGTATATAAAAGTGTATAGAAGCATCTCTAGAACTACCGAGACATCTTGGGGACTTATTTTCCATTCTGCTTTTCTACAGTTCACGTTTCAGGGAAGGGGGAAAGGGTCCCAATATCACAACTAGAGTGTTTAGACAACAAATTATCATCACCACAGGGTGGATAAAGAGAGGATGGTGGCCTCTGGGGTGGTCTCAGCAAGGATGGGAGATACCACAAGTAAACTCTAAACTCTGCCTGTGCTTAGAAAGCAGCAAAAGCAAGGAGATAAGGAAACCTCTTCTGTTCACTTCCTTACAACTGCCTCATAATTTGGATCCCAGTGAAACTGMCCGGATCCAGCCCACGTAAGAGACCGGACGTCAAGCCCAGATCCAGCCATGCTCTTGGCTCTGGGACATGATTCATATCTGTGTCCAAGCCGCATATTGTGGGCCTGCTCCAGGCTAAGCACGCTGCACTTCTCCTCTGAGACAAAGCCCCATATCCATGCTGTCCGCATCGTATTTATCCTTACGAGACTGTCCAGGAAGATTGTTTCATCTTTGGAAAAACCCTCTTTTGCAAACCGGCATTGTGTTGGGCTCATCTCTCCTTTCACACTCCTTCCCAAGGCAGTTACTTGTCTGCTGTAATTTACTCTTTAATGCAGCACTTTCCTATTCTGTGAGACAACAATCATGAAGCATTTAAATTCCAATTGAGTAGGGCTGGAGTGCAGAGGGGCTGCGGCTTGCGCAGTGAGGATAATGGGAACCTGAGACAGGGGACACCAGTTCAAGGCCCCCCAGGAAGGAAGGCTACAAGCTTCTCCCTCACATTCCCATCTCCCTAGAGATGTAAATCAAGAAAATGAAGGGAGGGGAAGAGGAGGAGGGGGGTGTTTATAGAAAGAAAAGGGAAAATGGATTGAGTTGTGCTGAATTCTAAGACAAGGATCAGCTACACAAGAGAACTATTGAATAGCTGTGAAATCTGGAATTGAGCCATCAAAAAAGCTGCTGAGCTGCATGTGAATCAGGTTGATTGTTTTTGAGAAGCACCTGATTTTTTTTTTTTTGCCCCCCTCTCTCTCTCCCAGGCTGCGTGCTTAGCCTTGGAATTTGAACATGACTGCTGATGTGCTAAACTGCTTTTCCTTGAGATAGAGACATTTCAGGGAGCGGGAGAGGAGGGAGGGCGGGGGAGCGTCTCTCTGAATGTGAAGGCCATGGTATCCGGGCGGGAGCTGACAGGTTCCCCACTGCTCCCGGCAATCACAGCGAGGAATTTACACTGCTGGCAGAAAGCAAGCAGGAAAAGTAAAGAGCTGTAACTCCCTGGGATGCGGAGGACAGGGCTGCTCAAAGGGCTGCGTGCTGCTCCGTAGCTGGGCTGCAAGTACGTTTTGCTCACTCCTCACCAGCTTTGTGCTCCCAGGAACTCACATTTCTTACCTTGTCTCCCAGGACAGAGCTGGCGCCTATTTCCTGCTGAGTGGTCCCCGCTGGACCTCGGGAAAATGAATTGCAAAGCCTCTCTTTAATGCTACACTTATCATCATAGTGTCTGATTCTCCCATGTGCATTGGTGGAGTTATAATTCTCTCTGCAGCCTTCACTAGTGAGGGAAGCAAAGCACAGGGATGCTAAGATGGTGTTTTCCCGAAGAGCGCTGTGATTCCAGCGTGCCTTAAAAAGGCACACTGAAAGAAAAAAAAAAAAAAATAGCAAGGCTGCTTTTAAAAATCTAGCAATTTGCCTAGAGTTATGGAATGAGTTGGGATTGCAAGAGTGAAACCTTGCCTTTCCTCATTTGGTATGGCTGAGAACTGTCTCTGTTCTAATTTATTATTATTGTATTGCATTATTGTGTAATTTTATTGCATTAAAAATCATGTGAATAGCACCATGGTGCTCTACAAACAGAGAGCAACACAGAGCCACTGCTCCAAGGAGCCTTGTTAAACTGCCTCCAGATTTGACTCGAGAGACCTATACTCTATTACCTTATGCAGCAAACATCTACATTGTTTTATTGTTGTTTATTTATTGAGCACTGAGGGTAAGCACTGCGCTGGGTGAACTTGCGCAGTCTGGACAGATCTACCAAACTTCAGTTCTTCTGCAATGGGATGTGCTCATGTGGCCTCTTCCTTCTTCCCTCAGTTGTGGTACCATAACTCAGCCCAAGACTGCAGCCTCTCTGCTTCTCCAGTGAACTAGCTGATGAGAGTCAGGTCCCCCCCAGCCCTTGGAGGGGCGTCCAGACCCTGTAGACCATCTCTGCCTGTACACCATCCTCCCCCCACCCATGTTGGTCACGCTAAGGGCTGAGAGGCCCCCAGTACATCGGAGCCGCCCTGGGGTTGCTCTCAGTGCCACCTCCACCCCACAAGAGCCTCCGGCTCTTTCGAGCCTGTGTAGCACCCACACGTCAGGCCAGCGTTAGGACAAGCTTTAATAGCTGTTGGCTGCCACAGCAAATCAAAGGACCTGGGATTCTGCCATGCTGGGGTCTGCAATGACACTGGAGATATCCGAATGAGCCGTGGCTCAGGGCTGGAGGCAAGGAAGGCTTCGTGGCAGGAGGGAGCCCAGCACGCCCTGCTCCCGCAGCCCCAACCTCATCAGGCACCAGATGGGAAAAGGCTCGGTCCTCAGGGGGTTATTTCTTTCCTTTCAGTGGAGAGGACCTCTCATGGGATGAAATATGCTCACCACAGGGGGGGAGGGAAGGAAATGCCCCTCCATCCCCTCTCAGCTCCCGATCTGCTTTTGTGCATCTTGGTCCCCGAGCAGACCCCGGCATCCCAACACCGGTTACATACGAGGTGCTGCCCTGAGAAAAAACTCACAGCAATTACCAGCTAACCATCCCGCCGGGTGGAGAGGACTCTGAAATCACCAGGGCGGCAGTGACTCAGCTCTGGCGAGGTCAGGGGTAGCGGGAGGGCAGCGGGAGCACAGGCATTGTGCACAGGCCATTGCTGCCCACTGCAGACCTCGGCCATTCACACAGAGCCTGACTCAGGGCCCCTTGAAGTTAATGAAAAGACCCTCTGCGATGTCAGCAGGCTTTGAGCTGAGCCCTCAGTGTGCAAAAGCAGTTCCACGTCCTCTGTAACTCAGCAGCACCATGAGCTCCAGGAGCACCCAGAGATGCCCAAGCTGAGCGGCTCATGGATAGGTGCAGGCAGCATCTTCCTATGGCAGTTGCTAAAGCACCTCAGAGGTTGGCAACCAGTTTTTTTCTTCTTTTTTTTTTTTAAAAGGGGAAAAAAAAAATTAACCTTCACCTCGGGTCCCAACTCGCATAACCACAGATCAGATTCTACTAATAATTTGCTTGCTTAAGTGACTCATAATAAACACTGTGAGTTTACTTTTGCTTTGAGAGCAGCTGATCTTCGGAACAAACCGCCCACCGGCATAAAATCATGTCACCTATTTGCTGATTTAACCCTCTGAGTGCTCACGCGTCTCCGGACCCTGCTAAACTGCTGCTTGCAGGAAAGCCTGGTGTCTGGGAAATTTTGTCATCAAACATGAGGGTGTGATCTCTTCTTCACCTATTTCAGACTGGGATGCCTTTGCTCAGGTCAGTGACCACCACACATGGGCTCAGGGAAGCGCATGAAGGCAGGGACTGCCTGTCCCATCCAAAATTGCTGACTAGCTATGTGCATTTTCTGTGGTGGCATTTTTTCCTTATTACAAGTTCTTCTGAGGATCCTTTTACCCATTAATTATGGATGAGCACACTCAGCCTTGGTTCCCCCTCAGGCCAGCCTGAGCCTCAGCAGTGCTAATACGGGGTTTGGAGGGCACCAAGACCCAGCACCGTGACCTCAGGCTGAGTGCAGGATCCTGATGGGACACCACGGGACACATAGGCTGGTGCCAGTCTCAGAAGAACACATTGCTGTTGTAAATAAAAAGAGCCAGGGCTTGTTTTCATAGAGCCAACCTCTTTTCCCCTCCAAAGCACAGGGTGCCCACCCTCACTGCCCCCACGGCGAGCCCTGGCTCTGTGCTTTGCCTGGACTCTGTTGAGGTGCACAGGCCATGCTCAGGAGTCCCACTGCAATACCGTGACCCCTCGTGCAAAGGCAGAGACGACACATGCATGCTGACTTGGGTGTGCCAGCTGCATGTGCCAGCAGTGACACCCTGAAACACCCTCCCATCTGCAAAATGTGAGCAGGGCACGCCTCGTGTCACATCTGTAGCACAAGAGTGACTGTGCCCTGTTTTGCAGGTGGAGATAACTGAGTATGAACCGACGGAAGGGCTTCCCCAAGGTCATACAGGAAAGCCCTGCCAAAGCATGCCCTGCAATGTAATTTAAGCATCAAAACCCAGCTCATGGAGCAGGCAATTGCTCCTATGCTGTGCATGTGCTTTCTCCCCTGTCCTGTGCATTCAGCACTCAATGCATGGAAGGTTTGTAAGTGCAGCAAGTCGGCTGCAGGCTGCTGAACAGCAGCTTTCTGTGGAGTCCTCAGAATAATACATTTTTGGAAGAGAATTTTATTTCTGTCCATCCCCAGCTTATGGTTTCAGCCAAGCAAAAACCTGCTTGACCTAATTTCTCCACCTTGCTGATCAAAGGTCATGTTTTACCAGGATTATTTCTGTCTTCATTGTAGGCACAGCTGGTAAACAACATGGAGATTTTACAGTATTTAACTTTCTGATAGATTTATGGAGGCTCCCTGCCTGACTTCCTTTGCTTCTTTCAAAGCTTTTTCACTCACCCTTCAGATGATACCATGCGCTATGCACCTTCAGGCCCAAAACCCAAGCTGAGCCAGAGAAAAGAGCTGTGCCTCAACAATTAGCCACCCACCCTCCCCGCAGCCAGCCCCGAACCTCCGCTCTGGATCACTTGCTTTCAGCAGAGCGGTCACGTTAGATCAGCAACAGCTTAGACCTGCTCAGGTGCAATGATGGGCATCACCATGCTGCCAACACTCCCACTGCCAACTGCAATCAAAACAGAGGGAAGGTGCTGACCCCCTTCCCTGGGCTAGAAGAGCGTATAGCCTGGTCCACAAGCCAGCACAGAAAAGCTGTTCCTCCATAGGGAAAACAGGGAGGGCTGGGGCTGGCTCACCTACTGGCCTTTTGGCCTCAATCTCATAGGCTTAAGAAAAAAAAAAAGATGTTTGTTGGTCCAGCAGACGTCTAAAGAGTTTTGCAACCTTGGCAGCTGCAGCACACTGCTTGGGAGAAGATAGGAAGGTATCTCCATCCAACACCTAGCCTTCTCACAGTGGTAGAAAGGGTCCATGCTGGATTTCCCAAGTTGCAAAGCCTCCCACCATTTGGATTTGAGGGACAATTTCTCTGTTGAGGTTTCTCTAGTAGAGATAGCAGAGGGCAACGGTCCAGGCCTGAGGCTTCAGCCCTGCATGTGCCGTGGTAACACTTGGTGGCAGAAGGAGGAGAGGGTGTCCCTGTGAGCACCAGGTGTGCTCCTGGGTCCCTGAGCAGAGAACAGGGACCCTCCAACTTCCCAAATGAGGATGCTCTTCCCATCCTCCCTGTGCACAGCCCCTTCCCCAAACTAAAACCCTGGCTTCTGCTACACCTTCCTCAAAGCAGTGTTTGCATCACCGGTGGATCAGGGAGCGCAGTTTGGGAGCTCCTGCTTTTGCCAGCACATTCGTGCCAGCAAAGAGATTATTCAAATCCTCTCTCCTGAGGAGTCAACCAAGGGGAAGCTGCGCTACACGCGAAGTTATAGCCTCTGTACCACAGTATTGATCCACAAGGAAAGTCAGTGACTCACAAGGAAATATTATTTTACCTACCAAACAATAGTCTAAATATATAGTATTCAGCATATTTTATGTTCTTTCCATCAGCCTCCACTGGGTAACATATCTTATTCAAACACCATGAAGTCATGCTTCCCTGGTACAACCATTTTCAATTATTTATTAAACAATGGAGGTTGGAATGAGCTGAGTCCTGCAATGGTCAATCATTTCTTCTTTTTCTAATTGAGTCAGCAAAAGGTGGCATAGGTGTCCAGAAGTAAAAACTCGTTCTCTGGTATTGGTTACTGCTTTGGAAAGGTTTCAGACCAGGGGTCCCAAAATAAGGGCATTGCTCCTTCTTCAGAGGCATTACCGTCACTAAAAGTAGCAGACACGAGGCTTTGCTTGCCCTCTTGCCCTGGGGAAAAGATGCATGCTTGCACTTTCTCATATCTTTTAAGTCTGAGTTGTTTTATTTCATTTATAACATGAGGTGGTCAAAGAGGATGCAGAAAGGCTCTGGAAATATCAGCTTATCTACCTAAGATTTCCAGGAACCTCAAAACAAGCTCTAATCGGAGCACAAAGCAAAGCCCAAACGCACTTGTGAGTCTTGTGTCTCCAGCTTTCCTAAAAGTGTTGCCACACATAAGCTGGGTGTAACCCCTGCACTACCTAGGACAACCCTGTCACCCTCCTGTGTCCCCATGCATCCCCCAGAAGCTGCACCAGCAGTGCAGGTAGGAGATGTGTGCAAGGACCCGATTTCTGGCTTCAGAGAGCGAGCTTAAATGAGGCAGGTAAAAAAATGGAATTTTTTTTAAAATTGCCCTTTGAAAATTCTGGCCACAGATGAAAAAAACAGGTTTCTTATTAGAAAATTCTGAAGCCTTCTGAAGCGCATAGCAGCCAAAAAGCATTGGCATCACTGCGAGATAGGAGGAAAGTGTCTTAAAGCAAAGATATTTATAAGTGTGGGTTAAATTCTCCTCAGCTATCAATAATCTACTGATTGCAATGGTACGACAGGAGATGGGGCCTATTGGCTTCGGGAGACTGCCCTGATTTTTACCAGGAAATGGTGTAAATGAAGTTAAGCTGTAATTTGTGGATAATTGAGTGATCAGTGACAAATGTTCCTGTGACACACAACAAGCTGTCATGGAAAAAGTATGCTGCTACAGCTACGTGTCATATGTGGTTTTAAACTGATTATTCTAAATCATCCAGTGTCTCTGCTCAGTGTTTGTTAAAAAAAGATCCCCCAAATTTGACCTTCACAAAGTTTAAATAAAAATTAAAAAAATGCAGTGGGAGATAAGTCAGAGGAGATTTTGCTGCYGACTCGAGTGGACTCTGGCCAGGCTGCCGAGTGGAGTACTTATGTGGGTAAAATGAGATGCTCACCCTCTTCACTTAAAGAAATTTCATGCAAACAAACATTTTTGGGTCAAAAATCCCAGATGTGCTGGTTTCCCAAGTGTAAAATAATAACCTGTTGTGGAGAGCTGGTGTCGCAGCTCCAATTTGCACAGATAGGCTAAGGGTAGCCTAGAATCACAAACCTGAGCCTCCCCAAATATGTTCTGTTTGGAACATTGTGCCATAGAAAATTAATTGCATTCCAGCTCCAGGGAGCATTAGCACTTTTCTGAATTCAGGGCCAGCCTGAGGAGCAGCCGTGCCCTAGGCAAAGAATCCAGCCCCCTCCTGGCCTTTGCCCCTTCCTCTGCAGGACTGAAAAGGAAAAATTGTAATAAATCACAGCCTTTAGAGACACCTACTAAACACTGCCTGGAATATAAATGTATAAATAAAATAGGAACCAAATGTATTCATCTCAGCACTCGACCGTAGCTTTTCTTCCCTTCTCACTTTCATTTGTTCTTTCCTTTCTTCCAGCTTTGTTTCACACATTCTCCTCTCCCCATCCCCCCCCCTCGCCTTCCCCTGTTTTTTCCCCCCTTTGTTGTCTTTCACTTTCTAGCCCCTTTCCAAGACTGTCCTTTCTCACCCTTTCTGTTCATCATTCCCTATTGGCTGTTAGATCTCTTTCCTTCTTCCTCAGCATTTTTTTTTTCTCTTTTCTCTTCCCCAAGAATGTACTGAAGATAAGAGAATGGCCCTCTGCTGAACAATCTGTATCTTTCAGAGATTGCATCCTTATCACTCTTTTCCTTACAAATAGCAGTTTCCATTTAAGATACCTCATAAGCTTTCTCAGGACTGGCATTTAGGTATAAAGGAATCCAGAATCACTGGTTTCCTTTGGAAAGTTTGGCATATATGCGGCGCTTGCAATAGATGATACATTACTTAGGAGCAAACCTGTTATCCTTGTACAAGATTTCTGTGGTTGTGGAAGGTTTGAGCATGCAGGTAGTTGAAAACTGAACTGTACCGGCAAAGAGGCTTAGTCCTAGCCAATTTATACTCTGTTATTCTTACAAGCTTGAGTTACTGTGAGTCATGTAGAGTGCAAGGAGTAAAAAAACTAATTCAAGATCTTACTAGCTTCTCTATTCACAAGTTTTATCATGTTAACCATCTAAATCTCTCTAACATGATATAACACCCCCAGTGGGGATGAATTATGTCAATATAAAGTTGCTTATATTGCTCTGGTTACTCCATCAAGGGAAGGGAATGAAATATGTACATAAGGTCCTTTTATGTTGGGGTACTTGATTCTGCCTGAGCAGCTGCAGCTATGAAAAGTCTCACACTGCTGATCAGTGGAGCTCTAGCAGTACAGAAACTATCTGTAATAACCTGATAACGAGGAAGAAAAACTATTTTGTGAATGAACAGTTCTGCAGCAGAGAAGCTGTGCAGTTTTTCCAGGATCCTGTGGTATCCTGTTGATATCTGAAGCATCGTATCTTCATTATCACGGCAGTTATGACACCTTTCCAAGGGAAGCATTTTGCTTACTCAGTTTCCCATGAACTCCCTCCCCTCTCTGTCCTTTTCTCGCCCGCTGACTCCAGCTTGCTCCGTATGTCCTCAGTACTTGTGTTGTGGAGGCACTGCTGAAAATGAAGAGGCAATTTCTGCTTGCAGTTGGTGCCTGGATCGCAGCTGGGCTGCAATGCCCCGCTCCTGCCCACCTGCACATGTTGAGAGGGGGGCTCCATGGAGGAGTCCGTGAAGGTCTGGGAAATCTGACCTTGGTGTTTCCCCTCCGTCCATAACCAACATTGACACTTGATTTTCCTGCTCCAACTCTCCAGCAGAGTCCCCAAGATGATGGCTGGGATGAGAGTAAGTTATTATCCTGTAGCTATGAATCCCATAGCCACGTGTCCCATAGCCATGACCCCCAAATGCCAGCTCAGCGATTTGGCCAGTCTATGCCAGGGGTCCTTCCAGCCCCATGGATAGACCAGAGTATGGTGATGGACCTTGGTGCATGGCCACGTCTCATCCCACCAGGCAGTAAGCCAAGTGTGGGCGCTCCTGGTCATGGAAGCTGAGAAGCATTTCCAGGTCCTGCTGCAGGGACATCTCAGAAGTCCCAAGAGAAGAAATGAAGGCTTCAGACTTCAGACTCAAGTATTTATCAGGGCTACACTACCACTGTCATGGTCTGGGCTGGCCTTGCACTGGCAGGACAAGGCATGGTAAGTGTCCAAGCACAGTGTCATGGAGCTCAGTGCAAACTAACTGACCCTGCCMGGAAGGGGGTTGTGACTAAGCTACAGACATACTTCTGTAGCTCCTATTAGCTGTAGTCAACCACCCCTGAAGGGTTGATGAAGGGCCATTCCCTCACTCATTTTTATGGATAGTGTATCAGTTGTATGTTCCTGACAGGTTGCAGGCATGCAGACAAAGGTCCAGTGTGATATGCTGTGCCTTGGGAGGAGGAGGAGTGTGGTTTTTAATTCAGATCATGACTGACCGTATGTTCCTCCTTCCTTAAACTGCTCTGCAGAACCTGCTCGCTGGCTCCAACCAAACTTCTTGAGGGTGGTAGTGGTGCACCTGCAAAAGCTTGCCACAGACAGATTAGTAGTGCATTCAGACAAAACACAGTGCAAAAACACTTTCCACACATAAATGTTGGGTGATTCAGACATACCAGGGATAAAAAGCTTGATCTTATCAACTTCATCTTTCCAGGTTGCCCTGTTGTCTTTGATCCCTGCTCCATTAGAGTCAAAAGGACGCTTTGCCATCACTTTCAGTGAGCAGAGCTGGGAGTGAGACTTCTCGCCAGAGTAAAAGTCCAAATACAGCATTGCTATTGAAAACAGGGAGTCTTGTTTGAAATATTGAAAGCATCTTTATTCCTCATCTCTGCTCCTCAGATGGAATTTAATGTTCTGAGCAAATGTGCTTTTTTTCTCACAAGAAGAATAAACTTAATTGATCCTTTCATTTTTAACTCTGTGCCCAGTGGCAATCGGTCACCTCTTTGCAATAATATCTGCAAAGAAAATAATCTTTGCTGGATCAGATGAAAAGGCGGAGAAAGAGTCACAGAATTAACTGGCAGAGCAATCTGGTTGTTGCCCTAACATATGGGAATAATAAGTGCCAGCCAGATAAAGCCTGAACACTGAGCTTTCATTTTGTTATTCTAAGCACAAAAATAAATATTTTTATGACTACATGTAAAGAGTAAAAGCAAATAGAGTTAATATGTAAAAATATACATTTTGCTTCATTATGTGTAATAATACATATTGATTTCATTACAATATTTTTTTAAAGATCAGTTTGCCTGGGAATAGTGGTCTATTCCTAAAATGCAGTCTGCCTTTTTCATCCCATCTTTCTAAGGTGTTGTGCTAGTATCGAATGAAAGGGAAATATTAACTAGGCTGTATGATAAAGAGTTATACGCTGTTTTGGGGAAAAAAAGACATTTGTGAAAATGCGAACTAAAAATATTTTTATTTTTACAATTTAACGTGTCTGCCTGATTTTAGTCATGGACTGCTATGGGCATGAAAGAAGAAATACAGAGCAAATGGCAGTAGCGCTCCAACTGTAAAACRTTTCAAGCATTAATGCACCGGGCTGCTAGGTGCATTTTTGTGCTTCAGTCTCTACAGCCCCCCTAAGAGGAGGGGAAGGGCACTGCTGTAAACATGGAGCTCAGACCCAGCAGAAACTCAGAGGCAGGACAACCAGAGCATAGAAAGGCACAATGTTTTGCAGCACTGTCCAGGTACAAGGAGGAGTGAAGTTGCCCTTCCCCGAGGCACGGGCTCTGCCGGTCCCTCCAAGCACCTCCACTCACCCAAACACTGGGGCTCCCATCTTCACCCTGTGTATCTCTCACAATGCTTGAGAACCTCAAAGACTTGAATTTTGGCAAGCAGGTGCCTTCTGCAGCCAAACGCTGGAGAATGACCTCACAGGCAGCTGTGTCATTGGGAGTCCCATTTTATGGCACCTCCACCCACCTATCATCTGAGTTAATCCAGTGCATAGCAGCCCCATCCCAGTCTGCAAGGCCGGCAAAGTGAGCAGCTGCCAGGCTCTGAATGTCTAACCACATTTCATACACTGCAGAGGGAAAGCTGGGAGAAAACGGTCACAGTCCCATAGGACAAGGACAAGGAATTTTACAGGCACCGTGGACGGTAACTGCTGTTTTCTTTTATTATTCATGACCTAGTTTAGTCCAAGAGAGAAAGTGATATTTATGTGGATCTTGGGGGAATTTGTACAATAAAAAGACAGAAAACAGCRAAGTCCAAAGGCAGGCAACCTTCTCACCATGCCTCAAGGTGCAAAGACTACAGTACCTGCAGTGGTTTTGCTAACACTGAAGCTGAACCCACCTCCTTCTGCATCATTTCTGGGAGCTTCATTTCACACTCAAAAAAAATAAACCCCCCTCGACCAACTCCAAGTTTCTTTGGCCCCATGCTCATACAACAGCCCATCTGTCTGTTTGAACTACTATGGGCAAATGGTCCCACCAGTGTCATATCCCTCTATTGATTTTGGTCTGGGTGATGACACAGAGGTTAAAGATCAGCGTATATGTACATTATGCAGACTCCAAGGAATGCTGACATGAGGTGCTTGCAACAGCAAGAAAGTCAAACTGGAGAGCACATTCAAAATGTTAAACAGCAAATCTTGGCTTTGCAAACATTAGTGCTGGCTGCATATGAGAAACTTAAGCTTTTATATCCAGCTAGTCTGTTCTATCAAGTATCACTTAGTCTGTGGGCTGATTTACCGCACTGCTGTACAAGTGATTTAGCAGATATGGATTCTTTTTAAGAAATGTGCTTATTTGTTTAAAAGCCTGTTATCATGTTGTGGATTTGGACTGAAATGGACTTTTTTTTTTATCTAGTGAGTGGGTGAGTTTGGCGAAATTTTTTAAAATCTAATGAGTAGGTGTACGTATTGCAAAATATTTCTGAAATTGAGCAAAAAAAATGGTTACCGCAGATTTCAGCATTCCAAACTCTGGATAAATGAAGTGATATGTCAGCATTTGTATTCTTAAGGAAGCAAATAAATTGTGCCTCCTAAAAGAGTAAAACAACATGTAGGTTTCCATTTGTTACAGTCCTATAACTAGTCAGAGAAACTCTCCGTAAGCAATGCATGCCCCTGAGAAAAAATAGGATATTCCCAAAGAGGGTTGAAATGCTTAGATGGAGAGCCAGAACAGGAATGGGTTGACTCTGAAAGTGGAGGAATTAGGGTTGACCCTCAGAACAGAAACCCAGGGCTGAAGTGCTGGGCCCATGAGGCTGGGAAGAGATTCAGTACTGAATTCATTACAGCTTTAGTTTCATATCAGATTTTTTTCCAGAGATCTATCTGAATGCCTTGAATCTGCCAAATCAGATTGAAAACCATGAATGGGGCAGACCAGTCCCTGTGTTTTAGTCTCAGCTAGAATTCCCTTTGCATTGCACTGTTTTTTCTTCCAATTTGAGAGTAAACAAAGCATAACCAAGCATCTCAAGAATTTCCAAAAGGGCTGGTTCAAATACAATTTTAAGAACAGGCAAAGACGTGATATGGTTATTTTGGGAAAAGGATACTCTCACAATCTCTGAATGGCCGATGGCCTCAAGGAGACTTTGTTTATCAGTTGGATCCCAGAGTGGTGAACTTTGGCCTTCATTTTTTTGGTGATAGTTGGTGGAATCAGATTCAACAGGTGAGGAGAGCTGCTCACAAAATGCATTGTCAAAAAGTACATTTCTTTGAATTTACTCCTGAAAACACAGTAGAAGCTTTCTGATCACTCCTTTTGCTAAGGACAGGTACAATAAGACGACCTAGAAGAAGATAGTGGCAATGTAGGCGTCCACTGGGCTCCACCCACCCTTCCTTCTGCCTAAAATACACTTTTTTTTTTAAGTTTTCCTCTATTTGGAAGCTCTGTTGCTTTTTGCTCCTTCTGGGCTTCCTTTTGAGGCTTCTTCCTGACCTCTCTGCTGTGACTAGCTCTCCTCTGAGCCATGCACAGGTACTCCACGTTCTTCGTTTTCACCATGCCCTGGCTCATTTCATGAAATTTCATGTTGTTATCAAAGGTCTGCCCTGAAGTCACATCATTGTGCAAGATGTAGGTGTTGTTTAAAAGCAGGCTAAAGACAAACAACAGAAAATATTATCTTAGAAAGATGAAGAACCTGGATTATTTTTAATCTCATGATCTTCAAACTGACTCCATCATTTCCAAATGTCTGCTTGAAATAATGGGAGTAAAACAAGGCAGAATTTTGGCTCTTCTTCCTTATTCTGCTCTAGTTTTATATCTTCTTTTATATAATCTTATTCCATGTCTCCCCACAAAGATACCTCTTTTGGAAACATTCAGCTCCATGGCCTCATGCCATGCTTTGTTTACTCTGTATTATACTACTCTTGTGCAAACTTACTTTGATGCAGGGATTTGCTAGACATTGGCAAAGCTCTGCTTCTACACATGACTTCCATGATAGGGAAGAGATATTGTAAATAAATAATCATGAACACCTTTACAAATTGTGAGATTAATAATACCCTCAAGTGCATTTGATGTAAGGGCCCCAGTTCTTTGTCAGAGAAAACTGAAGTTAGTGGAGATGCATCCATTAATAGCACCCAAGAGATTGGCCTGTTGATGTAGTTACTAAGTCTTCCCTCAGATGATCAGAGGATGGGCCAACTAAAGGCAATCTCCCTTTGTCTGGGTTTTTCTAAAGTTGCCTAATAAACCACATCATTTATTGGCTTCTGTGAGCCTTCTTTGAGGATACTTTAAGGGTTGTACCCTTTAGTTTTGCTGGTGCACATAGGCATTTTTGCCAGGGAAGATGGTGTTCAGCAGGCCATATTCTCAACTGGAACCAATCAGTGAAGCCCAGTAAATGCAGGGAAGCTTTTACACCAGCTCAGACACTGGCCCACAGTCATCAGAAGAGGGATGCAGTAATAGACAAGAAGGGCTTCGTGGGAGCCAATGGCAAATCTCCTGTTGGCTTTCCCAGAGCCAAGACTTCACCCAAGTGGGTGTGTGCCCTGCTTTTAGGGCCACACGTACCCTGCAGCTTTTAGTAGGTTAATGAAAGCACCATCCTTGAGCTGCCATAAAACACGTTTGTGGTCATGCATGCAGCTCTTGGGACAGGCTTTATCTCTTCTCATTGTTTGCTGTGTGTGTTTTAACACAGAGCCTCAGGACACAACTTGGCTGCGGTACAGCATTTTGTATAAAGCCGACCCTTAAGCCAACCACAGCTAAGACGCTGTAATTTTCATAGAGACATGATGCACTTTTTATGCTCCTTAACTCAACTGTAGTCACAAATCCCTCTTTGTATTGGCAGCTCCTGTGAAAATAAGCTTTAGGAGCTACTTGAAAAAACTTTACCTCTGTGACTTTTAGTTGTGTTGCCTGTTCTTGCCTGCCTGCTAAGTGTAGCTTAGCCCTAAAAAAAAACCAAAAACATTTTAGAACTTGCAATTCACATTATGTAGCACACTGTGGAGCCTGTAATTCCAATGAAAGAGACATCAACCTGTTAAAAACCAGCTCTGCAATGATTTTCTGAGTGCAGTCTGCCTGTATACCAGTAGCTGGTTGTCCTTGCCACTTGCACAGCTCATGATGTTACTAACCACCACGTAAAAAAGGCGCTTTAAAGCTGTTTACTGAGACCAGCGATGGGGCTAACACACTATTCATCCTGCATTAAATTTCAGTAAAATTGATTACTTTCATGAAGGTCTGAAACTTTGTGCTAGGAGGATCTAAGCCACTTCAAAGACATGATCTCTGCCTAAAGGAGCTTTCAACCAGACAGAAGCCCCGAAGGTGGGGCATCGGGGCGGCCAGGGAGACAAAGGGCAACCAAATGTCATCAAGAGCTCCCAACAGCACGGGGCAGGTCTTTATGCACACAGTTGTTGGAGCTCACTGAATAGATTTATAGTCCTGCTTGGGTAATTTATTGTTGGCTAATTAGATATAAGATTAATTAACTAGCTTGCTGGCCCTTAATTACAAATTTGGTACCTTAATTTATTGTCATTTCTTCCAAATAATGACTACGCTCAAATAATGCTAATTTATATTATAGTAGGATGCAAATATAATGAACCTGACTCCAGGTTGTACAAAGGCCTCTTCACACTGCTCCCAGGGCGTAATAGGGTCTTAAAGTGAGCGCAAACTTAATTTCTGCCCTCCAAGGCGGCTTTATAGTACCAGCGTGCAGTGATTCACCGTGAGTCAGCAGCAAGCGAGGTAAAGGCCATGACTTGCACAGCTGCTGAGAAATTGGGATCAAAGGAACTAGCCTCATTGACTCCTGTTGGCCTGCCATTATAGAGGAGAGCCCCGAGGCCAGGCAGTTGGTGTTTGTGTAGCACAACCGACTTGAGCAAGAGGGGTTGCTCCAGTCTTAATTATTGACCTGATTTTGCCTGCCAGCTCCCTTTCCCAGTTATTGCTCTGTTTCGTATTGCCCTCTGCAAGCCTGGAGCGGAGCAACCCGAGTGTAAATCAGAGCTGGGTCTGGGTCTCAGAAAAAGGGTTATGAAATGTCAGCAGGAGCAGGATGCCTCTGGGCAAGGGGAGGGCTGGGTGCTGAAGTGTGCAGGAGGAGCGGCAGCCTGGACCAAGGTGAAGAAAGGTGGTCTGAAACACCTGACCTACAACTCCCACGGGGCAGCCTGACAGCAATCTGGGGCAAAACATTGCTGGTTGCAGCTGCAGCATCAGGGTTGAGGTAAAAGCTTTTGCTTTATGGGTGTGTCGGTTTTCTTCCCCTCCTCCCTTCCCTCTGCTGAAAAATAGATCCTTAACGGAAGGAGGAATCAGTACAAAATCTCCTGTACTCTGTTGAAAATGCAAGCTTGCATGAAAAGCTCTAATTCATCCAAAAATGGTTAATCTGCCTTAAGTATTGTGCAGTGCCCGATTTGAAAAGCACCTCTCTGTATGATTTTAAAAAGCTTAAGAATGTTTCATGTTCCACTTCATTTGCTCAGTTACATCCTGAAGAAGTAAAAAGCAGCAAGTTCGCTTTCCTAGAGAGAGCAGAAAATAAACTGCTCACCAGTCTCCCAGCAGCCCCTCCAGCTCTGTGGATTTAACTTCCTCAGTGCAACAGTGTGCAATGATAACAGCAGCTCTAACTAAAAATCTCAGTTGTTACTCATGCAACAGCATATGAGTCTTGCTGCCTGCTCTATTGTTTCTCATGAGGTTTTCATATTTTTTCCAAAACAGCTTTTTCCCCTGGCCCTGGAGAGAAGAAGGAAGTGTGCAAACATCATCGCCTACAGACTCGGAGGCTTGAATACTTTGGCCCAGGTGTATTGTTCGTCTTTGCATTTTTCAAGCCCACCACACAGCAGCAAAGAACTGATGAGTCGTCTGAATCCTTGCCCATGATCTTGACCACTGAAGGAATGACAAAAATTATCATTTTGGCTTCTTGGTCTCTAAAATGCTCCCTCACCGTGTTATTGATGTGTGTGCCTGGATCCAGCCTGTGCACGTCCATACATACCTAATGAGAGGGACTCGGTGCGGATCCTGACCACCAGACGCCCTGCAGAACCCTTCGCCTCTGGCTGACAATGTTTTGGAAGTGAGTTTGGGTCTGAATTTATGACACAGACTAATGCCCGGGTATCAGGTCCAGTGAAAACAGTGCTGGATAAGGATATGATCTAGCCCTGGCATTCCCTGTTTGGATTAATATTTATGGGACCTGTATCCCAGGCTTATGATTTGGGGTATGGGAAAGGAATCATGTTTTCCAGAAGCACAGCAGAGCCACATAAATGTCAGAGGGATGAAGATAAGACCTCAGCAGTGTTCCCAGCACTGGGAATTAGGTTTGTGTAGCTGGAGCAGAGCTCAGAGCACCCACTGTGAGGTTCAGCCTGGGGAAAGAGCCCTCCTCTGCAGCTCCAGCCACGCTAGCAGGAGCCGTGCCAAGGCGAGGGGCTGTTAACTCCAACAGGACTACCTTCGTAAGGGATCCCGCTGAGAAATCTGTCTCTAAAATTATCTTGACCCTCTGCCATATGCACACACACACACTTTTTAAAGGGAAATAAAATGTATCTTCTCTCTATCCATCCCCTTGTGAAATATAAACAAATCCTGATGGATTTTCAGCTTACGCTAGTAACTGACAGCTTGCTAGCTGCTGGCATGATTACTTACAGTCTGGCAAGCACCAGACGACTGCGATGCCTACAATGTGCAATCCCTGAAATGTGGTCTTTTTCAATGCTTGCTGAAGACCAGATCTTCAGATCTGCTCAGTTCTCATCTAAGCAGCAAAACAACTGGCCAGGGTTGAGAGCCAGCAAAACGGAGACTGATCTCTGCAGAAAACTTTGCCTGAATTGGCGTAATAAGGGGTGCAGATCTCTTCTGAAAAGTTACCCTAAGCTGTGGGTGCTGACCACTGCGCTTGAGTGACCTGGGTTTTTTCTATATGAACAGTTAAGCGGACCCTGCCTACGTCCTGTTTCAGGGGAGTTGGATCCCTCAATGGGATTCTTTCTGAGTGAGAGTGTAAATCACAAATAGATCGAGGACTGACTAGGCACAGCAAATAAAATTCCTTATTTGCCCACATTAAAGCTGCATACAAAAAGTAGAGCACCACCATTGCATACACCTACTCTCATCCAGCTAGCAAGCTGGAGCTCACCTCCATGCCAGATAGCAAATCCRGAACCCGCTCAATTTTAAAGCAGGTCCTGCCTAGTCCAGGAAAAAGCCTGTGTGGGTGTAAAGGCACTCATTTGCACCAGCTATGTGGGGAACAGCCCTACTTCAGAGAACTTTTTGCAAAACAAAGGTGATTTGGGCATTCAGGTGYCCACCTCTGGCAGAGATGAGGCTGCACCAAACCTTTGCTCAGATAGCAAACACCTCTGTGGGACCACACAACATGAATTCACCAGTGACACAGGAAAGCATGAGAAAGTGGGACTCCTTCACCTCACTAGCCTTGCGATTGCCAGACCAAACATGTGCTGAAGACTGRGGTTTGGCTGCCTGTGGCCACGTGTGTCAGATCTGTCACTGGAAGATGCCAGCCAGGCAGGCAAGAGGGCCACTGCCTGAGGACATGCAACGAGCTCTTGCCCTTACAAAKCTGAGGTGATGTGCTCTTCTATCAACTGGGCACTAAATTGATGACCAGGCAGTTTTCCAGCTAGCTGTCACCACCACCTCTGGGAATAGTTTGCTTCATTGTTTAGGAAAAGAAAAACCCACAAAACACACTCTTGGGAAAAAAAAACCCAGCCCACAACGTTTATGTCATGAAGCAGGGCAGACCTTCTGCCCCTACCTGGCCTACAAAAGGTTACAGTGCTCCAAACTAGCTTGGCAGCTGAGTTTATAACAAAGTGAAGCTATTAAAGAAAACCAATAGTAGCTGAAGCAAGAGAAAAGGAGGGGATGGGGTCTGGGGGAAGGGAAAATACATTCTCCTCTGTCTCCTGAAAGAAGGTGGGAAAGGGAGCTTGTCCTTAGTATGTGTGTAGCTTGCATTGAAGATGGGAATGAAATTCAAGATCAAGGACAGCAATTGGCTTTTCTGCTCAAGTGACTGAGCCAGAGGTGTCTGTGCTTAAGGTCTGTCTGTTATAGAGGAAAACCTTCTGGAGACTGAGCTGGGCGGAGTCTGCGGGTACCAGAGCCTGCACTGGAGATGCTGCTTTGGCAGGTGGTCCATGAGCTGCTCTGAAACCTCTGTTAAAGAAAACAGCTCTCAGAGGACACCATCAGTGCAGCACTTCTATAAGCATCACTTGCAAAGCCCCAACTGTGCCATGCCTGTGTCATCTCACTCATGAGCAAAGGGATTTATTTTCTCTGTGTTTTCTACTTTGGGGTGCTTATTTGCTGCACATGGTGTCTTTTAGCAACAGGAACACATGTAGGTTGCAAAAYTTTTTTAAATGGGCTGTGAGGCATCTGAACCCTTTCCGTGTGCCCACATCATCTCCATGCACCGTGTCTTTCGAGCGACACGGTAGAAGTACACAAGAGGTGCCCTGTTGTGCCAGCCCMGTCATCCCTCCTTTCCAACAGCCTGCATTTCACCGGGGCTTTGRAGAAAGGAACAAGAAACACTGCACTGGACAATTTAGGAATAGTTAATGAATGGAAGAATTTTCTTTCCTACGCTGCTGGTTGGTGCTTGGCGTGCTTCCCGAGGCATGGGTGCTTTCGCTCTGCTATGGCAGAGGATCCAGCTCACCACTGTGTTATTGTTATCAAGGGGCAGGGCAGGCTCTGACCCAAGGTGTCAGCTCGAATTTGGGTATGAGCACAAGCCATTTAAGGCTGGCTGGGAGAACACCGCTCTTTGGTAAGGACTCAGTGCCATGGTTGCACGCCAAGCCCTGATGATGCAATTCTCTCCTAGCCCTCAGTCCTTTTGTAATCATAAGTAATTTCTGTATTGGAAACTTTCAAAACAGTTGCCTAGTTCAGACAACGTTACAAAACTTGAATGACTATTGAAATCACGGGATCCTAGAAATTGAGGGAAGAACGAAACACTGTGAAATCTCCCTGTATTCCTGACAAATACAACCTGTTCCAGAGAGGGAGATGTCACAAGCYTGTTTCTTCTAATTTTAAGCACATTTAAACTTTTCCTAATATCTACCCTAAATGCCTGGGGAGAAATGACTCTATGCCATTACAGTTCTCTGGTGTTCCAGATAAAATTGTTTTTCTCTTACTAACCAGGGCAAACAGAAGCGGGTTTGTGCTCATGCAGGGGACAGGCAGGTTTGATTCCCTTCAGTGCCCATCTGCAAGGATTACATTGCCCTCTGTTCCCATGCTCCAACACAGACATATCTATGGGCTGTGTCGTCCTTTCCAGCTTTACAAACAGCAGTTGTTTTCCATTCTTCCCTTTCTATGTTTTCTGAAATTGGGCATTGCCATTTCTAAGCAACATGATTTATATAAGCAAGGTACATGAACCTGGTTAGTGGCCTTTTTAATATTCTTTCCTCTTTACAGAGGGGGATAATTAGCAAAGCTTTTAAGTCAGGAGCACACAATTTTTCTTGATCCCTGCATCAGAACTGTGTTTCTGATAGAGCAGGGACAGGAGTCTTTAATGGATTGCCATGGCAGCCTGAACACCTGACTGACTGTGATTCATTTCTGGCTCTAATCTGACCTATTAATTTTAGCCTGAATTTAAGAAAAAAGAAAAAAAACAAAAAACAGAAACAAAAAACCACCAACCAAGAAAAACCCTAAAAAGGCTCAAACTGGTGGCAGTTGCAAGTGATTACCTGCATCCTTTCACAAGAGAGGCACCATTCTGAGTGAGGATGCTACGACGTGAAGGTATTAAGCCTCTTTGTCAGCTTCCAGTCTTGACTGCACTTTCCAATACCTCTGCCTACACTTTTCCGAGATGTCTCTTACCGTGTCCTCCCCTGGGGACTCCTACCTGGCAGGTGGGATCCACAAACATTGATGGAGCTGCCACATTCTATCTTTGCAGTTGAGCTACTGGATGGTAGAGACCATTCCTGATCCTGCTGAGGTTTCGTCCTTGTCCTTCCTCTTCCATCTGTGTCAACCTCATACTTCCAGCATGAATCATTTGAGAATAAGAACAGCTCTTGTATTATAGGTCTCAAATTGTGCTTTTCACAATTCGATCCTAGTTTGTGGATAAAATTATGGTAATTCAAGTAATATGTTACAATAAGTCACGAGCCCTTATCAGTCTTCTAAAGGGGAAATGACAAAGTTGAGTGCATTTTATCGGATATATGTGACATCCCAGCATCACTTTGTCTAGCAAACTGTCAATTTGCAGCTATTGAGAGCACCCTTCTAGCCTGTAATTCATAACAGCTCAAGCAGCGTGTGCTGGAGAACTTCATCTTGTCATTCTGTGTTTGCATCTTGTAACCTTAATCTCACTCTCTCCAGTTACAAATGTCCTCGTCAACAAAAGAAGTGCTGCACACACCCCCGCCTGCCTTCCAGGGCTACTGAGCCATGGCTGAGAAGCCACCCACTAGACTGTTCCCATCTAAGAGCAACTTAACATGGCGGTGCCTGTGCCCTCCCCGTAGCTTCCACAATGGTGTAAGGTTGTATTAAGCACTGCGCATGAAACACACTGGCTGGAATGCTGGTGGCAAGTATTTTGGTAGGGCCCCTATGAGTTCATCTTAATTTGTGGTTTCTTAAATTCACCATGACCCTAATAACTGGAGGGCAACTTGACGCCTCTGCATTACTGCAAAATGCCAACAAGTTCTGGGTATACCAGAGCCCAGGAGCTTTTGTTAGTAATGGCTGTCAAGCTCTGGCCATTGTTCTCAGTGGAGAAGTATTGTCCTTTGGTGGTTTTGAGTGTAGTGGTCAAAGCTGTTTTGGCATCACTTGCTGCTCGGGCTGCCAGGCCCAAGCACAGAAACGTTGCTGACACAGGACAGGCAAACAGTGTGATCGCATTCAGCCTGGGAGAAATCTCCTTCCATATGGATCTTTGCAAAAGGAGAGATGCTTTTATTGTCTTGGCATTCAACATACACCTGGGTTGATAGGGACGGAAAAGAGGAATGAGTGCCTCTGAGCTTAGCTCGGCAAGGTTTTCAAAGAGCAAATCTGTGACATGAATGCGTCCTCAAGACCAAACTTCCCACATGCATTCTAGCGGTCAATGCACACCATTTCCTGAGCCCAGCTTAYCCAGGTAAGACTGGAGCCAGAGATCCTGCTTCTACCCCTACTGTCTCTCAGTGATGGGACGAGAGCAGCCAGGTTAATATAAAGCTGCAGTAGCTGTCAGGAATGTGGAATATTGTTATTTAAACCTTAATTCAGTTACAATCCTTGGCACCTCCTCAGCTACCCATGTTGCTCTTAACGAACATGTCTGTGCACATCTTCACCCATAATAAGCATGAAGTGTGTCCATGTCAATGAGGCTTGAAGCCAAACAGCCCCTGATGATTTTTGATGACGAGATTGGCSCCTAGAAGCCATAAGCCAGCTGATGCAATTAGATGTCAGTGCTCGTTGCCTTAATGTGTGGAGCTGTGTAGGAGCCATGCTTCACACCGTTAGAGCAAATTCACACCCAATTTGCATTCTGACCCCTTACAGCCATGTTATCTAAAAGTGTCTTTTTCTCATGATAAATGTGTAAGTAATTGCATGCTGAGGAGGCTGCTTGTACAGGCAGCTTGGTGGAGCTTTGGGCTATGCTTATCGGATTTTTTTGTGTCTTTTTCATAGAAAGACATAAAAAGTGAAACATGAGCTGATGTGACTGGTTTTATATACTGTGAAGCAGGGACCTTGAACAGTTTAATATTTTACCACCATCAATCAGTCCTTTCTCCCCAGCTGAGAATACATTTGGACTCAGTTCACTAAAATTGTGTCAAAACTAAAACAAAACCAAAAACCCAACAAACAGAAAATATTTTGGCCTGTCTCCTAAGACCTGTTAGCTAGTAGCTGCATTTGATTCTTACATGCGTTCTCCATTGTTAACAGCACAAGCTATTCTGTGTAGGATAGTTTGTACGAAAGACGTGATAAATATTTTTGTGTGTGGTGGACCCTTAAGTCATGGAAAAATATCATGCACATCACTGGATTTTAATTGAAGGCTTTAAAATATTCTTAGAGACAAGCAATATATGTTGATTGGCTTTACTTATTTTATGTGTGTCTGTATGGCCACAAACATTAAGGGTCCAAAGCCTGAAAAAAAGGAGGAAAATCACAGAGGCAGATAAGAACTGTGTCTCTTCAAAATCTAGTTGTAGTCTCTAATGACATTTGTTACCTCACCCAAGAGAAATGCCTCATTTTTTCCCAAAAACACACTGGACTTCAAACAGGAAAAAGTTGCTTTATACAATGGGACTGGGTGGCAAAAAGAAACTGAATAATTTCCAAGTGTGACCAGTAACAAACAGAATACACCATGTGGCATACATCAGCCACATGGGGGTTTGTTGTACTGTGAAGTTTTTATTGCTGCGGGTTTCATTTGTCTGCATGACACATGAAATGACAGAAAGACAGAAGCCCCATAGGCTGTGACCAGCAAGAGCCATTCGAACTTCATAGCTGCGCTCAGAGTTGCAGACCAAGAACAAAAACGAACGTGTGGGAAGAAGACCGTTTCTCAACACAAAAAAACAACAACAAAAAAAAAGCAAAATTTTGAAAGGTTTCAGGCATCTTACAATGGAAAGAGTGTATTCTATGTAACTTCTTAACTTTCCCATCGAGTTATTATTGCTTACTTCAGTAGTCAGTTATATGCATAGAAAGGCCATTCCTGCCCTCCAGACATYGTTGCCAAAATAGATGTGATGAGATAAATGGGGTGGAAAAGCCTCATTTTACGGATTTTTGAGACAGCGGGAGAGATTGAAACCTAGATCAGAGAACTTATTTGTGTGACTAAGTATCCTTCTAGAAACAGGCTTTAAAGACTTGGCTGCTCTTGCAGAAGAAATCTGTGGCAAGGCTGAACTCCCCCTGAGAGTCTCCATCCAGAAGAAGAAAGTGGAAGTCTCCTGGTGTTCCCTACCTCTGCAGAGCACGCCTGTGTTCGACATCCTTCTGTCACATCTTGCAACAGCTTCAAGTCATCATCTTCTTGAAACCTATGAAATCTGCTCTCTAAGCAATCTTGGGTTGTATATACTCGTAATTTTTCCTAATTAGGGGATTGCTGAGGAGGGTGAAGCCACGAGGGAAATTCTGCTCTGTCTTGCTTATATCTCCTACCTCCTGTTGTCCACAGCCTAGTTCCTGCTCGTGTACTCTCAGATCATCTGAAGCAGCATTAATTAATTAATAACTTGTCTGTATGTCTAAGATCAATTAGACAGTACAGATGAAGCTTTTCCTTTGTTACTCTCCCTAGCTCCTGAGAGAGCATCTCTCTTGCCCTTTTCAGAGAACATCTTTTTTTAATTAACTTTTTTATTGAGCTGTTCAGAAAAATCAGAATTACAGAGCTTCAAAGGTACAATTAGCATAATGTAACAGTAACATCATTAATGAGGACTGGCATGCATTCACCCAACAGGGCATGATTACATAGAGCACAATAGCAGCTTCTTTCTGCAATACCAAAAAGTCCCAACCCAGGCAACCATCGCCTTTGTGTTGCACAAGCTGAGAATTGCCTTCACATCCCGGTCTTTACTCCACACAGGGATGCTGTAGCTCTTGCAAATGTATGAACGGCCTGAAAACAACATGACACACCATCAAAGGAAAGTAGTAGAGAACAAACTTCTAACTGACCGTGACAGAGAAGTAAATGCCTTTAAAATGTAACCACTCCCTCTGGCTGTTTCAAAAGCTGATGAAGAACTGGACAAAAAAAAACCCCTACAAACCACAGAATGAGTGGAGATTTCGTGTGGTATTGGAGGGTTGCATCAGGCATAGCTGAAGCAACATGTATTCATAAAGAAAGAAAACTTCTAATAGAGAGCTAGGGATTGTCAGTCAAAGGGAGTTGTAAAATACGCCATATGCTCACTTGCAGACCCGCCTTAATGAAGCGGATGGATTTAGTGATGGAGACCACCAAGTTTTGGGTGGACAAGCTCTGATATTGTTGGCTGGAAATCCTCTCAATACTTGTATTCCAGCATTGTTCAGGTTTTTCTTGAGATAGTAAATGTTCTAAAACCAGAGAAGCATCATATGTGTAATACCTAGACACATGTTCTCCATTTTTTTCAGGATTTCCTTGTAAGAGGTCCCCCTTCAGCTACAGATATTTTTGCATGTAGTAACAGAGCTGTGGATTTTTACAGACAGGATTACAGCACAAGCACATAGACCCCTATTCAGAGCATGTGTTTAACTTGGAGTAGTTAAACTTAACCAAGATTTAACCATGTGGGTTGAACATGGTTAGAGAGCTTTCTCGCCCTAGCAGTGCTGTGTAATGATGCACACAGGGATATTTGGCAGTAGATTAGATTTATGCAAACTCTGCACAGATTTTAGTACAGACTTCATAGTCAGCAAACCTTTCCAAACTGACCTCTGCAATTCCCTCTGCTTAACTTTATCCCATTCTTTCAGTTTTTTCTTGGGGCATTAAGAATATTGATTCTCCTGTGTGAGCCCTCCAAATGCTTACCCGTGTGTCTTTAATTGGAATTTGTTTAACAAAGAAATACGTATTTGTTTCTTGACTTCTTACATACAGTACTCTGCCTGTGCCTCCCTCACAGAGGTCCTGCTTGCTTCCCTCGGACCACTCTCCACCTCGCAGTGGTGTGTGATGATGGCAGCCTGACTGGTGCCGACAACTGAAGGTCGTATTTGTCCAAAAGCTGCATCAGACAGAGGTGGAAAAATGGTGAAACCTGCAAAGGGACTTTGACATAACATGCATTTTATGTGCCCAGAGCCAAAACTTAGACCTTCAAAAGTCTGTTAGCTCCCATTTAACCATTGGTATACCTAACGTTTTTCTGCCCATTTATTACTCTAAATCTGTCTCAACGTCAAGGTATCTACGGGCTGTGTGAGGTGTTGGACTACAAAGGTGCTGTGTTGGCAAAGCATTAATCCCAGTTTGGAGAAAATCCACCCTCTGAGGTCATCTTATGAGCTCTGTATTCCTGAACATTGGGAAAGGCAAACTGTGCTGAGGGTCTTTCCCCAGCCTGGATTAGTATTTTGGGAGACTGGCTTTTGCCACAAAATTTTGGTTGTCACCAATCTGTGTTTAAAATGAGACAGCTGGATTATTTGGAGCTCAGACATAAATTCCTGGGGGACCAAACTCAGGATTGCAGTCCTCAGCCCTATCAGGGCCATGAACTGCTCCTGGGAGAAAATAGGTATCACATGGACAATTACAGAAAATAGCATAAAAGTTTGCTTGATATCTCCCTGGTTTTCCTTATGGCAAAGGTCAGACTGTTGTCCAACCTTCTGGAATTGTTGAGCTGCTAATTTTTTATGCCTTTCAAATGTTTTGGCTGCRTGGCTTTCACTGGCTCATCTTTTGAGGTTCACTCAGTGTTGTACCCACAATATGTGACTTAGAGATTGTGCAAGGGCGTATTGTGAAAGCTGCTCTGAAGCAGGATACGTGCTAGCCGTGCTAAAGTGAAAAAGTGCAGGGGTTGGAAGTTGCAAACAGAGCTGTGTATACAAAATTCATTTTCTGGCTACTCCCTTGAACTGAGAACAGCTAATCTTAACAAAACAAAAGCAGACAGGCAAGAGACACGGTCCAGAAAGGCACAGTCAACCTGACTTATCAAACAACCATGTTTACCTTTTGACGCTGTTTTATTCCATTAACAATTACTGATCTAAGACAGTTCTGCTAGGGTATTGGAAATCTTTACAGCTCCAGGGGAAAAAGTGTATTCTCTTAACAGTTTTGTTAGCTCAACAATTTATTCTTTATTTATATTGGCTTTGATGTGAGAGAAGAAAGTGAAAAAGAATGTAGAAAGTGGGCAGTTTCATAATATATTTATCAAGTGAAAGAAGYTTAGGAGACAAGGAAAAACTGTAATGTGAAACACTGCAAAACCACAATTAGGAACATAAGTATGAAATTATGCAGTCTAACCTGATTTCAACCTTTGCTTGCCTGGTAGGAAGGTAAAGTTTTTTAATGGCATTTCCAAAAAAATAAATACCTGCTTTTATGATCTAAAACTCAACCAGGAAACTACAGCAGCAATTGGCATCACTCTGCTAGAAGGAAGTCTCGGTGTGCAGAAGACACAATGGCTCAACACTTTTTAAACTGCTGAAAGGTGCCTACGATCAGCAAAGTCTCCTGAAGGGTCTTGGGATTAAATTTATCTGAGGAAGGAGAAGGGGAAGGGCAAGTATGAAAATATTTTGAGGATATTTCTATAGTCCAATCAGCACTATATGGATTCAGTACCATAATTAGTGCCCTACAGAAAGGCTTGTGAGCTTAGAGAAAAGCCAGTCTCATTTCAGAGCCATGATAGTCTGAGTATATATCACATTTACATCAGTCTTAAATGTATTTCTTCTCGGTGTGCTAAAGCAGCCTGACTGGCCCCACTTTAAGGAGGAGAAGGGTGACACATACTCAAAAGCTTCTCTACACAAGGAAGTTGCACAAGGTGATGACCTCCCCTTGAGCACACTCCCCATCTGTCTCAAATAAATTTTCTTATTTTTCCTGTTTGGCTCAAGCTAAGCTGTAAAAAGCTCTGTTGCACTGGAACAAGCATTTGTGGATACCTGTTTGACACCAGCAATTGCATGGTGAGGCTGTTGGGGAGACGTGAAGCCCAGGTGCTGGTCAGAGGGGAGGCAGGCAGCCCATGACAGAGGAGGACACACAGCCTGTGACTTCCAGAGCAGCCAAGGATACTCCCTGGACCCTCCTGGCCTCTCTCCCATTGCTCTGCACAGATGTGGAAACTCTTGCTCACAGCATCTAGGGACCTGGATCTTCCTAGCTAACAAAGCTTGCTTGATCTCCTCACTAATAGGAAATAAGTGTCATCCTAAGCATTTGGCTTGGTTTGGCCTCAGTCCGGCTTTTCCCCTCCTATCCCAGAAAAATTCTCCTTGCTTACATGTGTACAGAGTTGCAGATGGTCATGCACAAGCTTTGCATGCTTGGGAAAGAAATCATGGGATGCACCTATGATGATAAAAGATTTTATTGCTTGTAAAGCTCCTCAGTTGTGTAAATGGGGAGTGGAGGATATGAAAAGCCCTTAGTGGTTTCCTGTCCAGAGTCCAGCTTCTCTCCGGAGAACAGATGTAGTAACGAGGAAAGGATGAAAGGGTCTTGCTTGAGTCATTTCTTGGATTTACCTGATTTGGGGTAATTCATGGGATTCCCTCAAATGACCTCTCTCTGGTCTCTGTCAGGGATTACAAACTGCGTCCTCTATCCAAGGACCTGGGACATCCCACCTGGAACAGTGGTGGTGGTAGGTTGTGCATAGCCCTGTCCTCAGACACTACTACTTGCTGGCTGAGCATGGAGATTATCCATACCTATAAAACGAATGAAGTAAGGACCATGTTTTCCGTACGTAACCTTAGATGAGCCATCTGGAGACATTCATCAGGCAGGAATTTGTATGCACAAATTGGGCAAGTGTGCATTCAGACACCTGATTTGAATATCCCAAGGTACGTTTTCTGCTTGCACATGGGAAAACACATGTTTTCACAGTTTCAGAGGTTGGTTTGAAAAAATCTATCTTTTCTGGTATCTAGCAGAAAATCTTTTCATTTAAAAAGTTGCTGAGAAATATTGCACCAGAACATCTCCCAGCTGACCCAGTCTAAAGGAGAGGAGAATCCAAGTTGCTCTTTTCCCCTTCTTTTTCTTTTATTGTGAGAGACTCTTCTCAGGCAGCAGGATATCAGATGTCCTACGTGGCAGACAAAGAATTCGGTTTCGCCTCTTAGTATCTTATCCAGTTGTTTTCAATGGGGGAGTTTGTTTTTCCTGTATGATTGGAATAATTACCCTGACAAGGCAAAGGACTGGGACAGATGTTCTCCCTAACTGATAATAAAAGCAGTGTCCTTCAGCTTTTTGCTGTCCGTGAAATCCACTACCGTCCCATGATATCCCACGATGGGATGCAGGCAGTGAATACTTTAGAAAGTGGAGTGCTGTTGCTGATCTTTGTTCTTATTTCAGGAGAGGACAGGGCAAAGTCTGCAGGGTTAAATTAAACTGTACACTCACTCTCTCCGAAAAGGAGAACTTTTTTAAAAGCTCCTAATTGTTGCAGGTTACCTGCCTTTTACAAGACAGAATTATTATAGTTTTGATATTTCACCTTGAAATGGTGCTGCCAGCTGTCAACAGCTCAGGGAACAGTTAATTATATTTTCGTACAGCTGTTCATAACAGCGTAAAAAGCTGCTGTTCTCCTCCAAAAAAAGAAAAAAAAAATCTTGGCATTAGTTCTTTGGGGAGAATAGTTAACAAGTGTCCAAAATACTTGTAACTGGAAAGCCAGTTCTTCCTTTTGTGAGGTAAAAATGCATTTCCTCTGGTGTRAAGGGCACCAGCTTACTATTTTGGGGTTGAGTTGGGAATGGTTGTGTTTGAAATTCAAGGGAATTAGTAGTCTCCACTCCTAGAAATGCCACTTCAAATCCAGGGCCAATGCCTATCTGGCCATACCAGGGAAAAGGCAGAAGAACTGCAGATTGCACCCAAGCAATGCATTTGTGTGGATGGACCTCCACTGACCTCACATGCGTCAGGTCCTTAGGTTGTCTATGTCCTGCTAAATCCAGGCTGTTCCTTTCTGACGGACAGCAAATGTCTCAGCTTCATGCTGTAACACATCCATAGCCACACTAGCAATTTGAGATTTGCATTTCTGGCAATGCTTGAAGGGTCTAGTCCAGTTCAGCTAGATTCTGCAAGGCATGAACAGTGCCGGAGAATTTACGGTGTAGGTAGACAGGCCAGACAGAGGGTGTGGGGAGCTTATTTAACTTCTTTATCTGAAAGTTTTGATTTGTCAAAAATGAACTTACGTTGTCAGGAAAGGCTCTCTTTCAACAAATTCAAGCCCATCAAATATAATTGAAATATTTTATTTGGATATTTTCTAAACCAAAACTTTGGCTCCCTATTTTTTAAATGAGAAAATTATTTTGACTTAATATAAATGTAGGGTGGTGGGTTTTTTTCTGTTTTTCAACAGAGTGGTTGAAACCAAAACAATTTGGAAATGATAACATATTTGTATTGGCCCAAACAGATCTCTTTTTTTCTTTCGAAAGCTCTTTTTTCTTTTGGAAACTAATATTCTGTGTCTTTTTTGTATTTGGGATGGAGGGGGAACGTTCACTTCAGATCTTTTGGGGTTAAGGTATCATTTCAAGCTACTTAGAGCACACAGAGACGAGGAGACATGAGTGTCCCCTTGATGTTATTCCCACTTCAGTTGCCCTGAAAGATGTGCACTTAATTAAGCTGTTTTTGATATGCTCCTTCAGCAGGCAGTAGAGAAAAGTGGGTCCAAAGGAGGGCCACAAAAATTATCAGAGAGCTGGAACACCTCTCCTATGAGGAAAGGCTGAGAGAGTTGGGGTTGTTCAGCCTGGAGAAGAGAAGGCTCCAGGGACACCTTATTGCAGCCTTTCAATACTTAAAGGGGGCTTATAAGAAAGTTGGAGAGAGACTTTTTACCAGGGCCTGTAGTGACAGGACAAGGGGTAATGGTTTTAAACTGAAAGAAGACAGATATAGATTGGATATAAGGAAGAAATTCTTTATGATGGTGAGACACTGGAACAGGTTGCCCAGAGAAGTTGTGGATGCCCCATCCCTGGAGTGTTCAAGGTCAGGTTGGATGGGGCTTTGAGCAACCTGATGGGAGAACCAACTGCTGTCTTCAACCAGATCCATTGCTCCCTAGCCCAAATCAGGGGAAAAAAATCCCAGTTGACTCCCCGAGGTCACTGATAGAAGGAGAAGAGTGTAAAATCCACCTCCTTTAGCTGCGGCAATGCAAGACTTACAGCATCATCAAGGTGACAACTAAGTTGATTTGTACCAGCTTTCACACCATTGGGGTCAACCTGCTGGGGATTTCTGTGGCATGGGCAATGCAGTGGGTGCTTCCTAACTCTGACACTTAACTCACTGCAAGCCCTACAGAGGTCCTGTCCCAGGGAATCCTATCTACTCTGGCTCGGTTGCTCAAGGCCCCTCCTTATATGATCTACAATGCTCTTCTAGCTCTCTTCTAGCTAGGGCTTCTGACTCCCCACATTATCACTGAATCCCTTGTCACTTTTATGACTTTAGGGGACTCATTTCTAAAGTGTGTTTCTATTCCAGCCATGGGCAAGGCCTCCCCTAAGTGGCACACACCTCTATCTACCCCAAAATATTGTGAAAATTAGGTGGAAATCAGTCAACTGTTGCAAAAATGTCACTTAGCATTGTGATTAATGGGTCTATTTGTTCCAGTGATTCTAAGCAGCTGAAATACTTTCCTTTAACAGTTACCCCAAAACTTCTAGCAAGCTTGTATACAAAAAAAATAACTGGTTAGCGTTGGCTTGGTCCAAAAGCTGCTTTCTGAGGATTCTAAGTGCAGCCATTTTTTCCTTTTATAGTGATATGGTTTGTTATAGCTGTGCATTGAAACACCTTCAGGTGTTTCTGAAATTCAGAAAGGCATAATTAGTGGCAATTTAGTTTTGAGATGGACACTAGAAGGCTTTTAAGCATTTTTGTAGATCTTTAAAACAGTAAAACATTGATTGAAAAGAGCAACAGCAGCTGTATAGTCAAAAGGAGGTCTCTTACGGAAGGACTAGACAGGGAGATGGTCAAAAAATGAACAAGCAGTTTTGCAAAATAAAATCTGGCCCACAGGATCCCAACCAAAGACTTTGAAATGAAAAAGTCTTAAAAACACCTTGTAGTTTTCACAGTTTTAAATAGTTCATTACAGTATAAGTAATTCTGAGCATTTTTTCTGTCTTCCTCCTTCCTATTGGCAGTCTGTAGTTTTTCCAAAGTTGAGAAACTTTGGAAAATATGGATAACTTGCAGAAAAATATAAAGAAACATTGTTTATTGCCCTGCATCTTTTTTGCCAGAAACGGGACATCTGAAAACTCCCAATTAAAATATATCATTGACAAAAAATGAAGGAAAGTGAATTCCAAGTAATTTGCCTGATTTAAGTGAAGAGACACCAGCTGAGTCATTTAGAGAAAAACCTGCCAAGATTTACAAACAGGCTCCTGTCCCAGCAAGATCACCCAAACCGCTCCAGCACTCAATTTCCAGCTCTCTGCCTAAATGTGAATAATTGTTTTTTTCCCACGAGAAAATGGTGCTTTCACTTTTACTGAAGCATCATCTTTCTGCAGGAGAGTCTGTCCCAATGAAAGGTTGGCGGGTCTGTTAGCTTGTGTGTTTGTTTGGCTGAGCATGTTACTGGGTACTCCTGTCTTTGTTATTGAGAAAGACCTTGATTTAAAAAGCTGGGGCATATTCATAGCATGATCTGACAGCTCTCTACTCTTTATAGCAAACTCCCCCAAAACCAGAGGCCACATTTATTCTGAAAACACTATCTGCAGTGCACCATCTATTACCAGGATCTGCCTACTCCACAAAATACCCATGACCACAATCATTCATTACGGGACTTTGGAGAAGACTCATTAAGATCCTGCACCCAGGTTCTGAAGGCTCTCTCCAATATAAGAAAGTCCCTGGTTAAAATAAAACTGGAGCGGGTTGGAAAATCTCCTTGTGTCAAAGTCTTCACAGGCTTCAAAACATGAAATCTGTCCCTGCGCAGGATCTGGCCGTGTTGCTGTTCTCCGTGCACCCATCAGTGTCCATCATGCTCTTCCTTAACTGGGCAATTAGTGCCATGGCCCACTCACCTTGCAGGTGCTCAGAGCATTTGGGACTGTCAGCCCCTTTTCAAGCTGGAAGCACTCTGGCTGTCAGCAACAGAGCACTGGAACAGATATGGCAAGATCCACATCTTGCTGTCTCCTCTAGAAATATGACCTTTGCGTGCTGTGGGCTTCGGGGCAGTGTTGGTGCCAAATGAACGTGAAGAGAGGCTTTTCCAGTAGCCTGATGGCTCCTACAAGATCAAATCTGAGCCCATGCTGAGGTTTATTAAACAGTTGGTGACAGCAAATGGCTGCGAGGGAGGATGGCAGGAGCATTGGAAAATGCAGCCCAGAGACATGAGTAAGTGTGCTTGGCAAGATGCAAGGTGCTGCTCTATACCTCGAGAGAGGAGTCAGACACTACCAATAGCGGTTCCTCGAGCATCCCCCCACCCAATACCCTTGCAAGTAACAAGATGCACAAACACATTGGCTAAAATCTGTTCCCTCGACAGCCTGTTTGAAAAGCTAAAAAAAAAAAGACCAAACCCCTTAGCATATCTTTTGCAGATAACTCTGGAGTAGAGCTGAGTTATCCAAGTAATGAGCTATGCCCAGTTCTCCACTCCGCTTCAACATTTTCAGAATATAAAGCAGCAGGGATGGTGAGAAATTGAGCAAGCAACATGAAAATGGAAAATAAGGCAGATAATTACAATTTAACTTCATCAGTGCAATTGTATGGGATTGAAAAGTCATTTCAGCAGCCCCAGGACATGTTAACAGCCCTAGAGAGTCCAGACATAAAAGCAAGATATTTTCCAAACTTCAAATGAATCCAAAGTTTCCTAGCAGGAGGGAATTGTTTTAGCATGTAGCTTTCTAATTAGATGTTGGAAAAACTTAGTGGTGGAGTAGTTTCTGCCCTAATTTACACTGAAGCAACTGCACTTTAAAGTACAAAAATTACTCTGGGTGGATATGACCTTACCAAAGGACAGAATTTAACCCAGCATCTTTAGAGTTCATGCACCTACACGGTCAGAAACTCTCTTGCCCTGTATGGGAAATGATGGCTAAAACTTCTCAGAACTGGAGTCAATTAACGTTAATTTAGTTCAGTCTTTCTTGCAATAAATGGATGTAAATGAGGCGTCCCCAGTGGAGACAGATTTACAGCAGCCAAAACAGCTATAAAAGTARGAACAACAGGAAAATGAAGCTGGTCTCTGATAAGAAGGTGTGAGCTAATTATAAGCTTCCAGCTAGCACATGAAAGTAACACATTTAACCCCAACAGATAGTAAATGTCTAATCTGGCAATTTATGGTGATTGACAGGTAAGATTTGCTGTGGCAAGAAAAAGAGAGGTGACGTAACAGCTCTTTGCATTGCTCTGCAGTCCACCGTGTGTTACATAGGGCAAGGTTCTGACACAGCTCAGCTGTGCAAACTGATGTAATTTAATCCTGTTTCTTATCAAAATTTCCCTAGTGGATCCTTCTCTCCCATCACAAGGTTTCTGCACCACTTATGAGCTGGTTGCCTGATCCTCTTAATCTCCCTCCTTTTCCAAGTTCAGGTTTTGCTGAGCCTCCTTAGGCTTGCTATGTACAGAATTCAGATGGGATGGAAAAGAGGAAATTAAAAAAGAAATCATATAGCTACTGCAAATCACATGGGCTGGGGTGTTCTCTCCCCTGTTTCTCCAGGAAATCTTGCGTTTGCAGCTTGCATTGGCTTTCAATAGGAAGGTGAATGTCATTAGTGGCATTTAGTCCAAGGGAGCATATTTCACTCTTGAGGGGTGCCAACGCAGTTAGTAGAACATAAGAGCAAACAAAGGTCCATGTGGCCCAGTAGCCACATGGGACATTCATAAGGAGAGAGAAGTGGGAGGGAGATGAGCCTGTACCGATGTCTCCTTTTCTGTACTCTCCCAGATTCTGGTACTCTGTTTTGCATTGCATCATATTTTCTTGCTTCTCACAAGCCCATGATCTTTTTCATAGTTGTCTCTTACTCAGACTTGGGTGCACTAGTTGTTCCCCCAAACCGCAATCCCTCCTTTGTCCATACCATTTAGATTACAAAGGAATGACCTCTGAGCCCATCTGTGCTTAGCAAATAATCAGTGATGGGGAATGTATTAATTGCACAAGCAGAAGAGGGCAAGCCTGCCCAACGCTGGCCCTCTGTAAGTGGTTGAACTTCTTTGTGGTAGAGAGTCTGGACGAGTGAGACAGACCCATTGCTATTCTTACAGTGCGAGACCCAAGGGCAAAGAGAGGTTGACTTTCCACAAGGGAGAACACCAACATTTCAACAGCCACTGAGCAGATGGATTTCCTACAGAGATTTCAGACTTCCTAGAAACTGCATGAGTGTACAGAGCATTGATTTGGATTGATCTCTGCTCTTGCCTCAAGGTCCAAGCATAGTGGGAACAGATTTTGTGATCTTTGAATCAAACACCAAGCAGGGTCAATGTCTGAGGGTTTGCAAGAAGCTGTAAGTAAGGATGGTGCACAGGCCAAGTGTGACACTGAGTGAGCTTCAGAAGGGACTTGTACATAATCTGCTAAACCATCTGGCATTGCCTCCTCCTCCAGCTGGCTGTTCCAGCTCAGCATGATGAGCTGGTTTCCCAGCTACACTGGGAGGTGAGGAAGGAAAAGACCCTCCCAGAGGAAAACAGGACAGTGGCTGGAGGAGAGGGACCAGGTACCCTGGAGACCAGAGTAGACATGCTCCTGCAGCAGATGCTGACCCTCCAACTGTGTGTTCTTGACAATTCCCCTCCAAACAGCTTGAGGTACTCCGAGGATGAGGGCCAGGAGTTGGCTCAGGTGAGGGCACAGGGTTCCCACAGCAGAAGGAAATGGGCACATTTGGATTGCATTGGCTGGGATGTGAACTGGGCGGGTAGCACAGCACCTATATGTCTACCAAAGGCTGTGGATAAGGCCCAGGAGACATCAGGATGGAGAGTGCACAGCAGGTGTGGGGATGTCTAATTCTTCAAACTGATAGTTTGAAGATAGTTTGATGAAGTTCAACAAGGCCAAGTGTAGGGTCCTGCACCTGGGTCAGGGCAATCCCAAACATGGATAGAGGCTGGGCGATGAGTGGATTGAGAGCAGCCCTGCGGAAAAGGACTTGGGGGTATTGGTGAATGAAAAACTGAATATCAGCTGCCAGTGTGTACTCCCAGCCCAGAAAGCCAACAGTATCCTGGGCTGCATCACAAGAAGTGTGGCCAGCAGGTCRAGGGAGGTGATTTTCCCCCTCTACTCTGCTCTCGTGAGACCCCACCTGCAGTACTGCGTCCAACTCTGGGGCCCCCAGCATAAGAAAGACATGGACCTGCTCGAGCGGGTCCAGAGGAGGGCCACAAAGATGATCAGGGGGCTGGAACAACTGCCCTGTGAGGACACGTTGAGAGAGTTGGGGTTCTTTAGCCTGGAGAAGAGAAGGGGACAGCTTACAGCAGCCTTCCAGTACTTAAGGAGGGCCTACAGGAAAGATGGGGACACACTCTTTGTCAGGGAGTGTAGTGACAGGACAAGGCGTAGCGGTTTTAAACTGAAAGACAGTATATTTAGATTAGATATTAGGAAGAAATGCTTCACTATGAGGGTGGTGAGGCACTGGAACAGGTTGCCCAGAGAAGTTGTGGATGSYCCMKCSCTRGAAGTGTTCAAGGCCAGGTTGGATGGGGCTTTGAGCAACCTGGTCTAGTGGAAGGTGTCCCTGCCCATGGCAGGGGGGTTGGAACTAGATGACCTTTAAAGGTCCCTTCCAACCCAAACCATTCTAGGATTCTATGATTCTATAGTAATAGGCCTTAGCCTTGGCAAGAGGAACATCACCATTTCTCGATGAGTACAGGTCTTTTGGTTCAGTTTTGGGTGTCTGTTGTTGCAATAGGAAGCCAAACAAATGACCCTGACCCAGGAGCCCTGTGGACAGGCAAGCGCTCCTGAGGGAGTTTGCGTTGCCTCCATCGGCAGCTGGCAAACTGCAGGCACCCAGGTACCAAAGAGCTTCCCAAAATTGTCTCCAGCTCCTCCTGACCGCAGGCACGTGGAATCTGCAGACCAGTGCCATGCACTCTGGGGAAACCGCAGAGTAGCACTTAAAGCTGCATCCTACCACCTCTTGTAACCTCCCAGCCATGCGTGGGACAGGACTAATTTTGCAAACAGCAGGGGTGGGTCGTGACAGCCTGTGAGACTGGCTCACACCCAACAGGCAGTGCAAATGCATGTTTGGCTCTACGGCTCTGTTACACATCAGTGAAGGAGCCTTCGGAGCCTGTAAAAGCAGCCACCGTTCCCGGTGTACATTGATGCAGGTCCCTCTTGTGCTGCCACTGGAGGTCTCAGCAGAGACTGGGGAGTTTATTAAAAAAGGTGAGTAATTATGCAGAGCAGTTCACATATCCACCACACCATATGTGTACAGACTGTGACCTTTCTGGAGGTTTCTGCAGCACACCCTTCAGCACGCTTGCCACAAACATAACAGGTAACCAGAGACCTGCACCAGGGAGCTCTTGCTGATTGCATTGAGAGCTGCTAACCAGCTCTCTGACAATGAGCATTTAAAGAGCAGTTTCCTTTTCGTCTTTCACTTTTCTTGCCTAATTTATTAGTGTGAGGTCATTTTGATTATTAACCCGAGCCCTTTGCTTTCTATGGGCAAGTGCTTCCACCCTCACGCTGCATGTTTACATGCTGCCTCTCTGAACATTTTATTACTCGATTTTCCTGTTTGATTTCCCAGGGTACTTCAGTTCCTGTTCTGAGATATGGCGTGTTCAGAGAGTTAGTTAAAGACTCGCAGATCTCCAAATCTTCAGGGATAGATTCTTTTCTTCCTTCTCAGTAGCTGACAGATGGTTATTCTTCAACAAATAAAATCTAAATTGTACGAGTCTGCCCTGCTGCAGAAGCAAGTTCTTAATAAGCACCTTGCTGTGATGAAAGGAAATAGAGGAAAAAGCAACAGCCCCAAAGTGGGGGTATTTAGAATTAAAAATAGACTCCATGTGTCCATTTGCTAGAATTGCACGGCAAAATTTCACATCTGAAGGGGACTTAAACAGCACAGACGCCTGGTATTGGCCCGCTCCAAAAAGATGAGTTATATCCATAGCAAACTCTCAYGAGTGGCAGCTGTTTTCTGAACCAGTGGTAACGATGTGCCAAATCTGCCTGGTGCAGGACCCCACATGTGGATGTATATCAAGGGAAAAATGAGTCTGCACCCACCCAGGCTTAGCCAGGGTTAAACCTGCCAGGGCTGTGGAAATGGGCACCTGGCAGGTCTGCCAAAGCATCAAGGCTGAGCTGAGTTTGTCAGGCAGAAGATGGCTCACAGCAGGCATGAAGGGCTCTCCAGTTGCCTGACCTGCAAACTCGTGCCATCCTCTGGTCCCTTTTTGTTAACACCCTGACCACTCTGAAATGGCTTTATAAAACTTCAAAAACCCGCTATGTCTTTGTCTTAAAAATCCCATTCTGGAAAGCTCTTCGGTTCATTTCTGCACAACATTATGGGGCAGCTCTGGCTCTCCTTGGGCCAACTTCTGCTCTGGTTAGCATTGGCATGGGACAATTCCCACACCAAGGTCTGGGCTGATTCCACTGACATCAGCAGGGTTAACGTGGTTGTGCATAGACAGCTCAACCCAGCCCTATTACCTTTTCATCATAAAAACCATGGGGTTTAGTATACTGCAGATCTGGTGAGTGCTAGTGGGGTGGGCATGCAACAAGCATGGCCCTTTGGTCAGCATTGCCGCAGGACCGTGGACTGGCCCAGCAGCTAATTGCTCTCCCACCAGACAGCTCTTACCTGTTCCTGAAATGCTGACCCAACCAAGGTTTCCCGTCACCTAAAATATCTGCAGATTTTGCTCCTTCTCAGTCCTAAGGTAAAATAATAAATATGGTTGTGGGAAATACAAACACCCACGTTGCTGTGAAGGGGCTACCACTCAAGCTGGCTGGGAAAAAGTGACCGCTGGCAAGATAATCCCACAGAGGAGGGAGCCTTGATGCTCTGGCATTTGAGAGCCGCTGAAAGGTGTCATTATTAGCTTTTCATTAGCTGCAGACTGTGAATGGACTGACCTCAGACAGCAATCCTCTGGCAGCCCATGGGTTTTAATCACCATATCAATTAAGAAAATAACTGCCTAAAGCCAGCCTGCTATTAATCTTTGATTATGTCTTCATAATTCAAAATCAATAATTCAGGTCACTTAGAAAACCCAATTGCTCCTGGATACGGAGAACAGAAGTGGGCTCTGGATTTTTCCCCCACTGTACCTTCTCAGGTACTCTAAAAGACACTTCCTTTCACACTATGTCTCATTTGAACTTCGTCAGGCTTGCATGGAAGCATCAACTAGGAGTTGCTACTTCCCTTCCTTTTAGTCATTGCTTCAGAGAAAAAGGATTGGCATATATGCTTTACAAATTGACATTATCAACTGTTTTGACATAGTGCCAAATATCTCTATCCATCTCCTTTCCCTTTTCAAGGCCCCTGAATGGACTCAAATCCCAAATCCACAAAACCCAGTCTTTGACCCTCATGTTTTCCTGGGATTACTCAAGCTCTGAGTACCAAAGCACTCATGGCTATGCTTGACTTAGAGTAGAGGACACATTCATGTTTGCTGAATCTGGACTTCATATTTCCTGCTCATCCATCTTCCTACTGCTCTTACAACATCTTCCTGGCCCTGAGGGATCATGCATTATAGGCAAATCAGTCAACAAAAATGAAGATTAGGGGCTGAAAGCTCTTGATCTCCAAACTCTTGGTAAAAGGAAGCCAAACATTGTCATGGCGGTCTTCTGAGGGATGCACAGGGAGATGTGGTGATTTCGCCAGCAGCATGTAAAACAATCCAGTGTCCATGCTCAGACTACAACTTTAGTCTTTTTAATGTGGGATGTGGATGGTCACCTTGGCTCTTTGGTGGGCTGATGCTTGGGTCCTTCCACTCCTTTTCTCTGAAACTCTTCTCTGTATTTACCCCTGTGAGGAAAGACTACAAGATCAGACATCCTATCTCTGAGGAAAGCTTTTTTAATTTCTTTCAGGCCAGTCATAAGGTAATTAGAGCAGTGCAATTCAGATGATGCCAGCAACAATATGTGCTTCAGAGAGGTGCAGTCAACCAGGCAGAGAGGGGTTACGGAGGTGTGAAATTCTTCCCTTCATGTGAAACAAGGACCAAATGCCAGCTGCTACCCCTCATGGCACTTGTCATTGCTACAGATGTCCGCTCCCCACTGGCGCACACTTCTATGAGCCTCTGCCCAGAGACTGCCAAGGTGAGCTGAGACATGCAGGAGAGCTAGCCACACCACAGAGTGCTTTCTCAGCTCAAAATCTTCAGAGGAAGGTGCACTGAACCTCAGAGAAGATGCATATAGAAAGCCCTGTTCTGGGAGGTGTTGTTCTGTAAAACAACAAATCTACCTGTTCTTAGACAACTAAGCCCACTGTCTTGCTTTTGCCCTTTAGGAGAACAGTCTGTTTCCCCCCCCACATGTATACTTCTATCCTTATCTTGGCTCCTCACCCATTCGCAGCCAGACTGCTGACAGCTCACAGCATCAATGGCTCCTGTTTTGTGCCTGGATAGGGGACGTGCTCTTGAAGGCGCCCGGCTTTTGTTTGAATCTTGCTCAGCTTTTGGCTGCAGTAGCATCCTTCATCAAGCAGTTCCACAAGTCAGCAATGCACTATATAATAACAGACAGTTTCCATATGTTTGTTGTGTGTTGCCTTCTATTTACGTAGGTATTGGCTTTGTCTAGTTAGTCTGAGAAAGCACTAGTTTAAAGCACCTTTTTTTTTCCCTTTTTTTAATCATTTATTGCTTGTGAAGGCCTGTGAGGCTTCTCTTGAAAACACCACCGGCTATGCAATAGCTTTCAACGCCTCCAGAAATTTTCATCACTTGTTTCTCTTCCTCATGCTATCTTTTTGAAGATGAGGGCTGATCTGAGGCATGGGTGACCTGCCCCCAGGCAGAGCTGTGCTCTCTCCTGACCGTGGCGCTTGCACGACAGCTGACCACCATGCCCATCACAGTGCTGCCCATGGACTCTTCCCTGGCATGCTCTGTTTTGTTTCCAGCCCAGCGAAGGGCTAAGGAGCGCATCTCCGTACCCCTGCTCCCCAGCGATCGTCGCCTTGTTTTTCCCAGCAGTGCCTTTTATCTGCTGCCGTTCTGCACAATTACCTGGGCTGCGTGACATCTCCCAGGAGGTACTCCAGCCTCGGCAAACCTGAACAATGAGCTTAATATCAGCCCTGGGAGGAGCAAAGGGGCCCAAAGCTGCTCCCGTTGGAAAGTCCTGAAGGAGCAGTTTATATGAGCTCTTGCCCTGCTCTATCTGAAAGTTAAAAACTGCAGCAAGAAAATCTCGCTCTTTGAGGCAATTACATTGCTCCTCTTCCCACCAGTCTCTGAGCACCTCTTAAATCACCTTTAATATATGTATCTTCACAACTCCCCTGCAAGATAAGGGCGATACCATCATCCTTGCTTTACAGATGGAGAGCCAGGGCACAGACAGAGCACTGTTGCCTAATCACTTTTCTTTTATTAGTGAGCTTACCTCCAGCGGTGCCTAGTTATGTCTTAGTCAGCGTTCAGCCCTTTGAACAGCTGCTCTTACATGAAGGCTCAGGAAGGCCGTCAAGTTGCCACAGAAGCAACAGACCAAGAAGTTTGGCTGGTTGCATCACTACAGTTCTTGCTGTACTAATGTAGGTGCAACTACAGAGACCCTGAACATGCAGGAACTGTAGACTAATCTAAAACCGGTCTGTTTAAAACCAGAGGTTGGTTCACTTTATTCATGAGCAATTGTAATTAATATTGGTGAGAACAGGTTGTACACCTCAGGGAGATAATTTTATTTCATGCTCTGCTCTGGCTCCTCTAATTAGTACTAAAAAGCACTTCTTTTGGTTGTGCACCCTCTGTTCCCCAGACAGGGAAATTCTTGCTACAGTTTCATATTTTCTGAAAACATGTGCATTTTCAGAATGCATAGAAAATCTGCCTTCCATGTTATGGCATGTAACTTTGACATCACATGGAAAATCATCTCTTCTGTTTACATTTCCGTGGCATGACTTTACACGCATGTGAAGCCAAGTGCTCTAACCCAGCCCTCCTGACTCTTGAGCCTAGTTATTTCTGGTGCAGCTCACGCCAAACCTTGATCCAAGCAACTGTGCCTGTCCTATGCTCACATACTACATCCATCAAAAAAATACAGTTGGATCCTGAGCTGCTCTATTCCAGCCATGTGCACAACACACTGGGCCACCCTTCTGCCTGAAGAAGAACCACCTGAAATCCAACTTTGACCAAAACAGAAACAGTATTTCCACCCCTCCTGTGCAGCCACCAGCTGGTTGCTGCTTTCCAGAGGAAGATGCCCTCCACTGCATGGGTAGCACTCACTGCCTTGCAGCCATAGCCCGCACAAGGTGGGCTTCCAAGACGAAGTGAAGATCCGTGTTGCATTTGCAGCACATGTGCTAAAATCTGAAGAGCCATTGAGCGCCGTGAGGTGGTAGATGGGCAGTGCCCACATGACAGACCACCAAATCTTTTCCTGTTGCTCATTTTTCTTTCTTTCCTTTCTCTTCCTTCTTATCTGCTGGTATATGACACCTGCTGGGGAATGTTGGCCTGAAGCCAGCAGGAAGATGGAGCAGCTGAAAGTTGCTTGGCTGACTTCTCTATAGAGAGCTCTCGGCAAGTTTTACACGGACAATGAACAAAGTGCCGTTTCTTGCTTTAAAAGGGCAAAGAAGAGGGGGTGGGATAGCAGGGCTCCGCAGTGCAGATTTCCCCACAATCCCAACTTTATGGAAGGGTAACACAGATCAATCCTGAGTTCTCTTAATACGGGACAGAAAGCCAAAATTCAGTCATCAAATGGCACGGCAGGTGCTAAGAGCCACCCAGACCGACAGTGTCTCCTGTACTATAAACAAGTAAACTGTTTGATTTCAAGCTCCAGCTATTTTGCTCAGATACCCCTTGTTTACTAAGTGCTGAATGGCACTCAGCATTTACAGATGTAAAGCCCCTGACTGGGAAGGTCATTAAAATTGGCGGGAAGATTGGGTAAAATCTGAGAAAATCCACGGGGGAGCCCAGCTAATTAATTATGGTTTTGTAATGCACCTAAGAGAACAATGTCCAGAGCTCTGAGCTGTTTGAAGGGGCTGTTTAAAAGCAAATTAAAGCAGAATATCTACTGTAAATGTACAATTGAGCTGTATGCTAAACACACAGGCAAACTTGTTTACCCTGCTTCTGAGCCCTCTTGATCATGGTAGGTTTGAACATTTCAACACAAATGTCACTGGGTTAGGAGAGGCTGTGAGAAACCAAGCAGGCAGGGGAGGAGAGAAAACATCCAGTGGAAAAAAAAGTAGTGAAATACTGCAACAAAGAATGAAAAATAAATAGAGGCAAAAAAGGGAAAAACAAAATATTTGAGATAGAACTGAGTCCATTCACCACCCTCTACAAAATTTGTAGCTCTGTCTCTGGAAAAATTATTTGTGAGGAGTAATTGTTATGTTTTTGAAGAGAGGYTGCTGGCACCCGCTGCCGGGCAGGCTGGGGCTCCCATTCGGAGGCAGACTGGCAAAGCCAGGGCAAGCGCTGGTGGTCTGCGCCCCACGGGCAGCCCCTGCCGTGCCAGATCTGCATCTGCCACCTGGGGACCATCTGCCTGGAGTCCAGCGAGGGCTTAGCAACGACCCACCTCGGATTTGGGGAAAATGGCTGGACTCTGGTGAGCAACAAACCATCAGAGGGTTTCCAGCTACCACTACACYCAGTCTTTATTCAAAGTATTGCTGAACCATCCAAGTGAAGGAAGCATCTGCCTCCCATCTGCTCCCCCCTGTCTGCAGGGGCATATTTTTTCCATAAGCACAAGAATTTGTCTTGAGTCAAAAAACTGCCTTTTGGAGTGGGCCACAACCCCTGGGCTCCTGGAGCTCAGTCGTTCCCCACGGCTGAGAGCTTGATTCCCACAGTGAATGTGGCTTTTTCATCTGAGAGCGTAACCAGATACCTTTGGCAACTCCAGTTAATTCAAGAGGGGGGAAAATATAGCTCTTTCGGCTGATAACCTCATTGCAATTTGGCACAACCTACTAAAAACTCTCCGAAAGGTTATGGCACGTGATGCAAGACAGGTGAAGCTGGCTCTTTGGAAAGCACACGTGCATACCAATTTGTAGTACCTGCCCTTCCTAAACTGCTGGGTGGACAGGGAGCAGTGGCCGTGGAGGACTTCACAAGCTGTCAGAGGCGATGTGTGTGCATTCCTGTGCGGGGCTCAGATGACACCAAGTGAGGACAGAAACCATTATGTAACTTGGAAGATCGTATTATACAATAACTTAAACACACACAAAAAAAAGATGTATCCCAGCCAACTGCTTCAGCGTGAAAGATGAGATTCGCAAGATTAGTAAGGCCTCCTATCTGCCAAATCTTGCTGAGCATTACACCATGCGATGGAGTTGGGCTAACCCTGTGCATTATTATGACTCAGCTTAGTGGGAAAGGTAGGGCAGGGCAAGGCAAACTTTACTATCAGCATCTGCTTAGAAATTGAGCTATATTTACAATACCAGGGCTGATAAAATGTCTGTTGTGTTTGACTAACACCAAACATTGCAATACACGGGTTACCAGAAAGGGACTGGATTGGCAGCTAAATTGTTTAATTAAGATCAAATTACCAGAGGGCTAGATCTGGTTCTCAAGATGTAACACTGAGATTATTAGCAAGAAATGAGTTTTAATGTAAAAATAGCAGCTGCCACCAGGTACAACACGTAGCAGCTGGCGAAAGAAATCCAGTGTTTGCAACACTGAGCTTTGCCACCTACCACCCGTCACCAGACTGGCATTGCTCCTGCACTCGCCCAAGGGACAGCCAGGGCAGGGCAAAGGACCAGAGAACAGGATTAGGTGCTGTCCCCAACACCCACCTCGCTCCCATGATGGACCTCTGCAAGGCGCTTGTCCCCCTGTTCTGGTGTTGAAGGGGCCAGCCTTGGGAAGGGGTGCCCCTCTTGCCTGCCTCTGCCCTGGGAGGTCAGACCAGCCCTGTCCCTGGATGGGAATCAGCGTGGCAAGAAGGAAAGTCACTTCATCTCTCCCCGGTAAAGGGGCCATTGAGCAAGTTGCTCCCATGCTGCAYGTCCCCTCCCTGGAGAAGGACTAGCAGACCTAAGTGCATGATCACCTAACCCTGCAAGTCCCTCCAGACTTCCCAGCAGTGACTTCTGTGCAGCAACAGTGACAGATACCAGTTGCAAGCACAGGAATGAGCAGTGCCCAGTGCCTTGCAGCTTTGTATCGTTTTTATTTTTTTTCTGTGAAGGTGTGAACCCGCATTGCTGAAATCCCTTCCCCTTTTGGACACAATGAAAGGTTAAGTGGCCTTCCTCTGAGACAGCAAAACTTCTGGCATCTCTCTCCCGCTTGGCAGCCCATATCCTTCAGTTTTATTTACTTTTGCAATGTATTTCTTTCTGTCGAATATGAATAAATTTGGCCAGTGGACGGAGGAGTTATGAGGGAGGGTCAGATAGAGACAGAGACATGACTATGGGGTTTGTTTGAGCTTCATTTTCACAAGGAACCAGGCTAAGACCCACCCACTAATGAAATATGCCCAGCTCCTGCTTATCTGGTGAGACACTGGAGAGTCTCTCAGCTTCCTGGTGCATTAAGCTTCACTTAATGTAAAATCTGCCTGTGACCTGGTGTCACCTCTGCCTTTCCTTCACTGAGACCACTGCACACAAAGCCGGAGCATTTCAAAAGCGGGATCTAAACTTAGGGACCCGGACCTAGGGGACCCAAACTCTGCCCAGTTTTGCCCACAAGTAAGCAGCCCTGCAGCTCCGACCAAAGCCAACGGGAGCTGCAAGTATATTAGGCACGTCGGGTTATGGCAGCATTTCTTAATGAACTGTTGGTTCTTTTGAGACTTGAGTTTCTTCATCGTAGCTCAGCGCTCAGGAGAGAGGGAAGAAAGAGAAGTGTGTTGGTCTAATGCTGAAACAACTAATTTATGTACTTACACTGTGACTTAAGAAAGTTCTGCTTTAAGTGAGTTTATTAAGTGGAGTCAGGATGTCTGACAGCTAGGAGAGCCTCTGCAAATAAGACAAGGCTGTTGGTAGTAAAAAGTAGGAATCCAGTTAAAAAATAGCTCCTCCAGTTACAAGACTGCTTGAAATATTGTGCTCTGGAAATGTTTGTGTTTTAAGCTGTTTTAGTGTACAGTATAAGTCATTGATTTTTTTTTTTTTCTTGGTTTTGTTGCTAAACCTACGAGGGGAAATGTTTTTCTCCACTTGCTGGACAGCAGCCATGAATTAGTAATGACCTACCATGTTTCAAAAGTGCATGTGTATTTTAATCTGCATTGAAAGCCGTGTTTATCTTCTTTCTGGAAGCTAAAGGAAGTTTTAACGTCTGTGCTGCTAGCGAGGTGCAAACTGCTGCGGGAGGGAAGCAAGCCTGGCGCGGGGCTGAGCGGCTGCCGCGCACGGATGCTCTGCATCCCGGCATGGGGGTATCGACTCAGCCAGCACGGCTGACAGGCAGCTTTGTTCTGTGTCAGGCTTCGTGACCTTGGCTCACCACCCAAATTAACTTCATCCTGTTGAGGTAGTTTCCCCATGTCGGCACAATCCAGCTGTATCCCTTGTTTCTCAATGTTTTTAAGATGGAGATGCAGCATCTCCACGCCGATGGGCCATTGACGAGCCTCTCATGCGGGCAGCAAGGAGGTCTTGGCCGCTGGAGGAAATCACTCACACTTTGAGCAGCAAGCTTGTGCTCTACGGCGCTTCCTGACCAGCATTCTAGACCGATGTGTTATATGAGAATAAAGGTGCTTATTTTAGAGTGATTGCTTTATGAATTTATTGTAGCTGAGTCTGCAGCACTTACGTTGGTTCCTCTATGGAGGCAATTTCCTTTGTCCAGGGGAAACTGAGGTAGAGGAGGAGGATCATATAGGGACTGAAGTGCTAATTTGAGATTTGAGAGACCTTGGTTTAATTCCTTCCACAGACTTCCTTGGACAAACCGCAAAGTCTCCTACGCCTGCCATTTCCAAAATGAATGTGGAAATTTCATCAAATTTGCCTTCCGGGGCAGTGAGCAAAACTCTCATGAAAAAAGCTACGGTAATGAGGCTACATAAGTACCTCTGAGAGAGATCCAGGTGGATGTGCATGAAGAGATTAAGTTCCTGATCTTCACCTTCTTTATACAAATGCAGATTGGGAGGAACCCTGCTAACGCAAAAGGAGTATGAGAGAGAAGTGGACTCCCATGATTTACAGTGGTAAGGCCCCACAATGAAGTCTCCTGATTCTCAGTAGCCTGCTTGAAGCAGCAGATTATTTTTCCTAATTCCCCTCTGTTTAATTACACCAGCCACTTTTCCTGGTGACCAGACAAGCAGAAATCCTCAACTCAGCCCTTCCGCTGTTATTCCTTCTGCTCTAACTCTGCCATCAATACTTCAGGGTCACTAGGGAGGGCGGTAATAGCAGTGACATCTTCACGGCTGCTCTGCAAGTTTCATTTGTACAAAATGTACTATTGGTAATGAATAATTCTTTAAAGACAAAAAAAGAAGTCAAAACTTTCAAAAAGCTTTTGGGCTTTAAAAGTCTAATGAAACGATCACTTTTTTGGCTACATCAGCTTCACAGTACTTCTCTATTTGGGTGGAACAGGATAATCTCTGAAAGCCACACCCAAGTAATTCCAGTATTACTGCTAATGTGTGTACACTTTGCTTCTGTAACCTGAACTAGCATGTTCCCAGTTAGCTCAGGTATTTCTGCATGGCACTTCATGGAATAAACACATCTCAGTTGCCCGCAGGCCAATGTCCTGTCTTATGACAGTCATTATACCTACTGAAAGCATTTCCTTTTCCTTCCACCTCAGTTTTGCTCAGGTCCTGCTGGAGTTGACACCCTGGATGATAGATGGATAGAGCAAAGGATAAAGGCACTGTGGAAGAAAAGAGGTTAAGAGAGGCCTACAAGATCCCATGGAAATATATGGGAAGAAAGAGATAGGAGCATATAGATGGAGTGAAGAGGGATTAGGATGTTTGAGGGAGTCCCTGAAGTTGATTAAACATGAAAGCGGTCCAGAGAGACCTTGGATGGTAAAATGAGGAGAAGCAAGGAAATTCAAGATGTCCAAGGGTGCAGCCCTCTAGTGATACTAGCAAAAGAAGCATCTTAAGGGAAAACAAAGTGAGTTTCACAGCACATTGGAATCTCTGGCTAGTGTGAGAACGGATTTGAACTGATTTCTTCATCTGAAAGTGCAGTATTGCGGAGATCATGCTCTTGTCCTCTGTTTGTGTGAAAACTAATGAGCACCAGGGATGTGGGCAGGACTATATAGAGTCATACAGCTCTATCATGTTTAAGAAAATACCGGACATGGTAAGCTATCAACAACAAGTCCTTCTGTTCCCTAAAGCGGCTCAGCTGACTTCATCTGCCATCTCTTGGGTGAACCTTTCTGGGCTCTCTCTGGGACCAGAAGAAGAAGAGCTGAGTCCAGTACTTGCTTGGGATGGGGACAGCTACATTACACAGATTATCAGTCACAGGTAAGACTGAACTAGTGTGGTCCTCTTCACACCACACACACAAAGTTTGGAAGACCACAGCTCTCAGATAACCAGAGAGACAGTCCTAACAGCAACAGAGGGTTTTAAGGTTCTTGTGGCCTTCAGCAGCTCTGACGCCAGAGCAAATCCCTGTCCTTCCTGAGAATGATATAGATTGAAACTTCACAGTACCACCCAATGGACATATTGATTCAGGTTGACCCTTCAGTGTTAGTGGATCTCGAGATTTGGAGATTGCTGTTTCACAGATGTGTGCACATAGACATTGACTTCAGTGGAGCCAGGCTAACACACAGCGATTTGGACAGCTGTATTTCTCCTTTCACATCGTTCGGACTTGTAAGTGTCTGGTTGATCCGGGTGAACAGAGCATGTCGTAAAGTAGTTTCCAGCCCATGCCATGCCATTTGGTCATTCTGAGCAAACGAACATGGCCCTGGGGGGTCTTTGCGGACAGCCTGGCACCAGTCTTAAGCTCTGGGAGCTTGGTGTGGAGATGTGTTGTGGTCTGACTCAGGAGAGAAATGAGAGTAATGGCCTTCAGCTAGTATTAAGCGGACAGTGGCTTGCACCATAAAAACCACCACAAATATTTTATTACAGTCTGGTAAAAAGGACAAGTTTTTGCTTGTACAGAAGCTGGGATTTTATTGAGCTGAAAACTGAAATACACCTCAGATCAGGACAGTGCTCCACCATTCCCACAAGTTGTCATTACATTGCATGTAGCTCTGTAAGCTGCATGATCTTTATATTTGTTATGTCCTTCATCTTTCCATTTCTAAGTGCTTACCATCTTGTGGGCTAAAGCTGAGGCAAACATATACATTGAACTATATGTTCTTCTCTCATAAAGTTTTTGGCTTCCTGTTTGGATTGATGAGTACATGGATGTCTTCAGGGCACCGAGTGAAAAAATAGACGTGCTTGTCTATGCTGCCAAAAGGCCCAGTTCATCTGTGATAAAACTCCAGGGGAAAAAAACCCAAAACAACTAACAATCAAACAATGGACTTGTAACACAGCTAGATTTGACTCAGACTTTCAGTGTTTAGTGTTAGTCTCTCAAAAAGCTAACATTGATTCAGAGTATCTATTGCAGCGCCAAAAGCTAACCACATGGTGGGGGAGGGCAAAGGGAGAGGTGGAAGCATTTTGCAAATGGAAGACTGTGTGCATTATTCAAGCTTTAACATTGCTTGCATTCATGGAGCAATGCCCTTCAGTTTGGGAAAGCATCACAAGCACAGCTCCTGTTTGGCAGGATGAATGAAAGGCATCTTACAGAATCTGTATGTGAGACCATTAGCCTGACGTCTGAAACACTGCAAAAGCTCCACTGATAAACCACACCTCTTGAAGGAGACTGGTATCCTTACATCACTGACACAGGCAAAGCCCTCAAACTTGGGCAAATAAGGCCTTGTCTACTGGCTGGTCTCCTCGCCAGTACTTTCCACTGTTGCTACCCAAGGGACGCAAATGCATGGAATATCTTGCAAATAAAGAGAGAATGATTCTGTCTCATCATTTAAAAGGTAATTTCATGAGTTTGGGTGTGGGTTTTGGAATTAGTGCGCTGGCAGAAACAAAATCCCAGTCATTACATTGCAGTTCTCATCAGTACCTCTTTGTTTCTACAATGGAGGGCTGTACTGTGGACCCTCATTTTCTACAAGGTTATATACTAAGGCAAGGAGGAGAAAGGCAACTCAGTCAAGGCTATGGAGCAGGCCAAGAGGAGAGCCAAGATTAAAACCAGGTCTCTAGATTCATAGCCTTACCCATGGACAACACAGCCTCTCCAGAGGATGTTTTATGCATCTACAGATGAAACAGAATTAGTCAACAGAGTGTTAAAGATTCCTCTGACCGCCTGTAACCTTGTTGAACCGAACTCCAATGTTGTTCTGAAGAAAAAACATGGCAGGTCTTCAACATCACAAAACCCTGAATAGTCACAGCCTGTGAATACCCAGTCAGTTGCTATAAAACTGACTGATACTGGTTCACTGGTGGAGAAGTAGCCATTTTCAGACAAGTTGTTTTAGCTACTGGCTTCAACTCTTCTAAACATTTAAATACAGAAACTGTTCACGACCTTATATTTTATTGCTTTGTGGGTTTATTTGTGTGTCTTAAAGTCTCTTCCTGAAGCATTTTGGATCGGTAGCCCTTCGAAACACAGACTTGCCAAGTCCATCTTCGGATAAACCTCATCACTTTTAGAGCAGTTGTGTGGGTGTATTTGGAAGCAGTCCAAAGCAAATCCCAGCTGAATTGCGTAATTCTGGTGTAAAACAAAAATATATGGGGTGGGAAGAGTTTGTGGCATTTGAGTAAAGGAGAGGAGGGGGAAGAGTGAATGAGAGAAAGCATGTTAAGCATAAATATGATGTGATTGTAAGTCAAGCAAGAGGCTAAACAGAATGCTGTGCATCCAAAAAAGAAAACTTTTTCTTTAATAGTAAAATAGGCTTGAAAGTTCAGGCTTCCCCACTCTTACAGGATAAKTGGTTATTGCAGATTGGAAGGGAAGTCAGGAGATCTCTAGTTCAACCTCCTGATCAAAGCAGGGCCAGATATGAGGTACTTCGTCCTGCTCTCCCCTTCTTACATCTTTATGACTAATGCCTTTGAATTACATTTTCTTGACAGCCCCCCCTCCCCATGGTTGCAACAGCGAAGAGGAGGAGAATGAAGAGGAAGGCATTAGCGATCAAAAAGATTTAGGGTCTTTATTTCTCCTTCTCAAAGACAAGATGAAGTAAAACACRAAACTATTCTTTTGGCTGACACAGTTCAAAAAATCAGTGTCAGTCGTATCCAGTTGGGATATCATCAGTATAATCCCAACGAGGTGCTCTCATGGGACGCCTGTTGGAGAACGCTTGTCTGAGTGGTCTACTAGTTCTTCTACGCTTGTAGACGGCCTTGCCCTCACACGCTCCTCCCACCACACCTTGAGTTAGCCAGACAAGCTGAGAACAGGAGGCCAAATGACACTTCACACTTTCTTTCCTTACCAATCCTGATAAAAGAGATCACAATTTGGAATCAAAATACCAGGGAAGTTTGCATCTCCCCCCTGCCTGACTGCCTCAAATGTTCCTGCAGCTTAAATACACATCAACACAATCTGAGAAACCCAAGATAGGGAGGAAAGCATGTAAGTTCCAGCTGGGCTATGGGACACTAACAGATGTACGGTACAAATGATTTCTTAGCACCCTTGCTGTGATTGCTAATTCTGTCCAAGATTTCTAGGCCGGTATGAAGGGATAATTATTCACATAACCATGAGGATTCTGGGCTGAATACGCCAGGACTGTAGTGCCTCTGTGTCCTAAACGCATGCCTGTTTGATGATCTAAGCAGCGGCTGGGTTAGTCAAACTACAACTTTGAAAATATTCACACACACCCTCGTGTTCCCAAAGATTTTTTTCAAAAGTGCTTGGATGGTATTTTTAAGTCCTTAAAAAGATGTGATATTCAGAAGCAGCTTGGTGCTTTCTGAAAACTGGGCTAGTAGGGCAAGAAAATCTCCTAGATTGTGCACCCAGACATTAGACTATGTCAAACTTCTGATCACATAGGAAAGCTTCTAAGGTCCATGAAGTGTTTGAGTGGTATTTGACAATAACCCACAAACACAGAAGAGCAACGCTTGAGGCATTAACACACTTTGTATGAGGAGGTTTTTCAGCTAGGATGGGAGTAGCAGGGCTTTCACAAAAATGAACATTTGGGAAAAACTTACATTATAAAAATGACTGGTTCTGGAAAGACTGCTTTACATCAGAAAAGGCCAGAATTTTACAGTTATTTTGTAGCTTCTGTTGCTATCACAGTCCTACATGATTTTTGAAAAGTCCATGAAAAATACCTAATTCCCATTAGTTTCAGTGTAAATTAGATACCTAAGAAGCAGCTATTTGCACCTTTCAGGTGCCTAAATACCTTTAACAGCCTAGCACTTCAAAATTAGGCTGGAAAGGCTGTGAACCGAATTTCAGGTATCCAGCTGTTATTCTACTACCATACTGAATATACCAGTCTGCATTCTGCAGAAGATTGAAGCTTGGAAAAAAAAAACAGAGGTAATGAAATGTCAACAGTGCTTGGAAAGCATTATAACTTCAATTTTCAAAATTAGGTAGCCATTAGAGAAAACTTCCTGGTGCAGGGTTCCTGCTAGAAAACAAGTAGAGTTTTCCAACCGGGAAAACACAAACTGTTCTTCAATGAATTATCAAAAAGTCAACAGGAGATAATGATATTGATGCAATTTCATGTCAGTCAATTAGTTATTGTTCCTGCCCTAAATAGAATTATTATTTTCATGTTATGCTTGTTGTTAGCTAATAACTGTGGTGACAGATGTCTAGAAATAAGGCAGTGCTCAGGTGGTTTCCAGGCAGAGCGATTCAGAGAGCTGTCAGCAGAGTGTGTCTCGTGGAAGTACTAAACATAACAATTCATTCACATTATTCTACATCATATTGTTCCAGTGGTTTGGGGGGGTTTCCTTAGTGTTGCTGTTGCAAATAATTAGTGTTTCTCTGATGCTTGTTTGAGGACAATAACAGGAAGTACCTCGTTTCCTTCAGAGGAGTAACTCTAATTACCTATAACACAGTATGATTCCCGTCTCGCTTTGATTAGAGTCTCTTCAAGCCCCAAGCCATCCGGGTTGGCCACTTGAACATGGACATGGCTTCTTTACACACAGTCAAACACAGTGCACTTCCACCACCCAACTTTTGACACTTCACACCCAGCATTGAGTGTCCTCAGCCCCACTGCCTTCATTGGATGGACCAAATGGAGACCAAACCCATCCTCAGACAAGGACCTCACAGCAAAGTCATTTAACTTCTCTGTGCCCCACCTCAACACCTAGTAAAATGGAGGTGGTAGCACTCTTTGGCATATATTGGACACTTTCTACTATGCACTATCACTTAACATGGTAGGAGACTTTTTTTTCCTATGCTCCTCATAGAAGTGGAGGGAACTCAACACCATTCAACTTTCGACAGGATACTTCTCTTCCTCATCAGTGCTCACATTTATACGTTTTCATGTAATCAGACTGAGAAATTAACATCTCATGAGTCAAAACTTCCAAGCCACAGCATTCAAATTGGGACAGATCGTCACTGCTTAATTCCCTTTATAATGATTCTCCAGTTATCCATAGGAGGACTACGTTACCCTTTAATAAAAGTTGGTAAGTCATTCCCCCAAGTCTGACCACATTCTTCTTCTGTAAAAGGAAATGGAAGAAGCGTGAGAATTTGAGTGTGAAAAGACCAACAAATTTACATTTCTAGACTTCTGCTTCGGGTTCCTCTTTTGATGTTGACTTCCCTTCTGAAAGCTGAAAGGACTGGTTTGTCTTTAGTCTCTGGTACAGTTTTGCTTAAATTAGAGGTGATTTATTTGGGGGGTTTTGATGTGGCTTGTTTCCTATGACCTGGACTGAGTCCTCAAAATTCATTTTCTTTAGATATTTGACTCAAATTCAAAGGTCTTTCTGTTTAAAAGGGAGAAATCACAGAGATGGAAGAGGGGTAAAGTTTTACATAGTGCTCCTCACATCATCATCTTCCTTCCCCTACTCTCCATCCCTTTACAAAATGGCATTTGCTTCTCGTTCTCTTACCAAGACTGTTCCTCATTGCTGTCACGCATTCCTTAATTTCATATAAATACCAGGAAAAATACTGCAGACCTCGCATGGGCAAACCTCCCATTGAAACCAATGGAAATGTTACCTGAGTAAGGTTCCGAGAGCTTGGCCTTCCACCAGTAACTCAAAGAAAAGGAAAAAAGTCACTGAGAAACCAAAACACTTTGTGTTCTTACTTATAAAAGAGGGGCAGGAGGTGGAGGAAGGTTGAGGTAGGGTTTTGGGGGGGTTGTATTTAGAAAAAAACCTAAGTTTGGCATTGCTGCCAATACGAGCACATGGAGTTTCAATTTGTGGTTTCTCTTTATGTAGTACATTTTGAAATTGGAATTTAAAACAAAATATACATCTCCGTGTCTGACTGTGTGTATAACAATTTGTCATTTCTTGGCGGGATTTTGAAACTATTTTTAGTGTTCAGAAATAGTCTTCTCTCCCTTTCCTTCACCTCCCTCCCCCCATCCTGCTTCCAAATTACTCTTTAATCAACCTTACAAGATTGTTAGAACTTTCCAAACTCTTGAAGTAAGGAAAATAGTGACAGGAAATTAATAATTATTGAGGAATGGGGCTATATTTTCATTTCCTGGCCCCTTTGGAGTTAAACGTTGAGTTAGAGCCATTTGTCAAAAAGTTGAACAGAACAGTTACCTGCAGATTAATTTTAAAGAACTCCATTCAAGAACAATGTTCTCTGAAAAAATACATATCATTAGGAGAATCAGGAAATCCTCCTAAAGCCAGAGCACTTGTGCTTTATACCAGTGCTTGAATAAGAATAAAATCCCTCCCGTGGGAGAGGTCTGGCAGTGGAGTTGGTGTGTTGCTGTTCAAAACCACAGGTTTTGTTAGCAGGGTCATCAGCATGGAGTCCTTTGACCATCCGTAAGCTGCACCATATGCTGAACCCCAGGCATGGGAGAGCCATCAAGTATCTGACCTGGATTACCTAACGATGGCATTGTGACTCCTTCGAGCTGACCATCATTTCCTAACCCACCTTCACACCTCAGCTTACAGCAGCAGTTGTCTTTGAGCTCGGACCAGGATGAAGGTGGCCACAACCTACCAGCCACTGCCTCTCCTCTCCATCCCCCTCCACACCATAATCACCAAAGTGCCTGAACTAAATCATCTTTCTGCTCCACCTGTGAAGTCAGGACTCTTCCCTGAGCTTGATCTTGATACATTCTGCTGAGCCCAGGTGTCTGAGAACATACAAAAGGCAGTACTGAGTCAGGGCAATGATCTTCCTTACCCACTATCCTGTCACCCTACTAGTGGCTAAAAATGGATGCCTAGGGAAGCACATGAAGACCAAATAAAAAAATCATTGTGTCTCCCTGCAAGTTCCTCGAGCTCTAGGACTTTGTGGCCTATGGATTTCCTAAGCCACTGGCTGCTGTCCTTGCAGTTAATATTTGGTTGTTTTTTCCTCTATGATCTGGTCTAGTCACTTTTTGAAGCTCTGTAGACTTTTAGCCTCCATAACATCCTGTGGCAAAGAGATCCACAGCTTAACTCAGTGTTGTATGAGGAAATGCCTCCTCCTCTTGGTTTCAAACCTGCCACCTACTAGTTTCATGGCTGACTTCCTTAAATCTTGTATTAGAAAAGACAGTGAGCTGTCATTTCCTAATTGCCTTCTCCACATCTCTCTCAATTTTATAAATCAGAGCTGTTTATTCCGTCCTTGTATGGGTGCCATACCATACCTTGGAAGCTTCTTTATACCTTTTCTAGCTCTACATTAGGCAAGACACAGTTCTTAGGTAGCTGTAATTAATATTTTGAATTAGACTTACTTCTATAGCTAGAAATACTAAACTGGCTTTTGGATCACAGCACTTCTTTGCTGCTTTTTATTTTTTAGATCTGGAGACGGTTTGCGTGCTTAATAGTGTGTTGATTTTTTTTTTATGATTCTAGGGGGTCTAATAAGAGATGTCCATCTACAGGTCTTGTTTGTCTACATCCACTTGCAACTACAGTAGAAGTTTTACCACACATTTTTTAAGATGGAGAATATGGAACAGTATACACCATTCAAGATGTGTTTTTCGCCATAGATTTACAAAGTAGCTTAAGGATGTTTTCTTTTTTGTTCTCTATTCCTCTCCAAATAGCTCTTAAATTCAAACAAAGGGGGTTTTTTTGACTGCTACTGAACATCCAGTTGCTTTTTATAGAATTGCCTGCCATCCTTCCAAGATCTCTTTCCTAAAGGGTAATAGCTAAAAGCACATCTGAAGAGCATATCATTATGTATGTTAATTGAGGGGCTTTTTTTCTTAGGTGCATTACCTCTGATTTATCAATGCTGAATTCCATCTGGCATTTTTTCATCAGTATTGCGGAGCTGATTTATTGCCTCTGCAAATCTTCGTAGTGAGTTTTCATTTTTACCCTGAGTGGTCCTGTCTAGGCTGGTGAGCAAGCTTCCTACTTTCACTAGACATCGAGGTCATTTATACATATGTTGCACAGCTCAAGCACAAGCAGAGATTGCTTTGAAAGACCACTGGCAAACATTCAGGAACTGACCATTATTTCCTACTCATTGTTTCCTATCTTTTAGCCAGTTATGTATAATAAGGTCTTATCTATCTCACAGCAGGTTCTCTAACAGGCTTTGGTGAGGGACTTTGCTGATTGCATTTAAGAAATCCGGTTAGACTTCATCAATCAGTTCTCCCTTGTCTACGTGCTCACTGACTCCTTCAGAGAACACTAGTGGGTTTATCTTCCTGTCACAAAAGCTGGTTGCATTATTCCCCCATAAATGAATAAATGTTATTTATTCATGTGTCATGATCTTATTCTTTATTATAAGCTCTACCAACTTGCTTGGTACACATTTCTAACTTGTGTGTTTCTGCTTGGATAATTTTATTAAAAATTGGCATCACCTTTGCAACTTTCCATTTCTCTAATACAAAGGTAGCTTTAAATGAGAGATCACACACCACAGCCAGGAGATCCATTATTTCAAACTTACCTTTCTTTAGAACCCTTCAATGAACAGGATGAGATGCTGCCAATTTGTTTCTCCCAATATTTCTTAATTTGTTCTATTTTTGACTCTTGAAGTTGAGGCAGCCGAAGTATGCGTTAAGGTTTCATGGTGAATAAAAATGGAAAATAAAAAGTCATTTCTCTTTTACGCTGTTACCTTTTCTCACTACTACTTTCACACCTTCACTGTCTACTGGTCTGCATAATTTCTGCAAGGCATTCATAATATAGTTAGGTAATTAATTATCACTAAATTTTTATGCCTTTTTAAAGCTGATCCCAAACTCCTTTTTAGATTTGTCTTTTTGCATCTCCATATTTAATCTACTGGAGATTGTTCTCTTTTTTTTTCCTCATTTGAACACAGCTTTACCTTTTTTAGGAATACACCTTCTTTCTTCTAACAGCCTCCCTTATTCTGTTGCTTAGCTATCCCATATTTTGTTTGTTTCTTTGGTCTCTATACACTTCATTTTGATAGGTAGCATGCATTTGATCTGAGCCGTCAGTAAGAAGGAATCCTCACAATTCTTTCATCTTCAAATAATCTTTTTGCTGGCTGGTGTTTCATGCCTCAAATAAACTGGAACAAGCATGTCCCTCACCAGTTGTCTCCTAGCTAATGCAGCTTTTGTAATTCTTTTCTTAACTTGTCAGTCTATCTTTACATTTTTGTTGCTTTTATTTTAGTTCCTTCAGCTACTCAGCTACCTGTGAGGACTTGTATTCCTGACGAAACTTATGTTGACATTTAGCTCTGCTTCTGACAAATCCTCTGAAATCCAGGTAAGGTCTCAGCAGGTTTGAATAGACATCTACTCAGAGATGTCAATCACCAGGATGGCTCAGGTCCATGCACTCCTGTTTGTGCCTCCGGACAGTACCACGATGCCACATCACCTTATAAATAAAGCTAAGAGAACAYCTGAATCCATTCTTTTTCCAAATGCCATGTAAAGAGATGTTCAGGCAAGGGCAATATGGCCCAAGGTTGGCACTGGAGCAAAAGTCAGCAGTATTTGGTGCCAAAAAAAAATACTTCCATTTGTTTCTCTGTTTTTCCTGAGTCCCTTTGTCTGTATCTCTCCACTCAATGAGTATTCAATTATATCTTAGAAAGTAGAACAATTTCAACAGGAAGGATTGAGGAGGAAAGGCTGGTGGTCACCTGATACACAGATGATCTAGGTTTAACACCCTGATCTGAATTAGGCAGATTGAAGGCCTGGGTCTCTGTCATTGCAAGTGAGGTCTTTGACCGCTTTTGTGCCATTGGCAGTGCTGGAACGTGATGGGGAGACAGGGACTGCTCTCATCATTCAGTCAGAAATTTCATCCCCAACCCGGTGAAAAGTGTAGCTGGAACTTACATTGGAAAGTTTCAAATCTGACAAACCAGCATTTTCAAATGGAAAAAAAGAAATGTTTCTATCAAAAGCATCCTGGCTAACAATCTTGTTACCAAGTGACTTGGGAAGGTGGATACATTTCTCAAGAGTTTTGAAGAAATTATTTATAAGGCTTTTCAGCCCGGTTTATTCTTAATGTCAGTGAACCCTGTAGCTTTAAAATAGGACAACTCAGGGACTGCTACTGGCAGCTCAGGGGATAGTAAATCCCTGCAATGTGATGAAATTCACCCTGCAATGTTCACAAACATAGGTCAACAGGAGGCTAAATGTATTCATAGGGTTTGGCAAGTGAGATGGAAACTCTGAAGATTACTGATGGGCTAACATCATAATATCAAGAAATGACTCTTTTGAGTATCCATGGAAAGTGTACAGCAAACTCCTGGAAAATAAACTTTAATGTGAAGCAGCCATCTGTCCAAAGTCTGGATTTATGTTTCAGCTGAGCTTTATTAAGTGTTTTAGGAGCACAAACTCTGATGTGAAAGTTTAGGTTCCTTCCACAGGTGTTAACTGTGTTGGGTGAAGATACTCAGGTCTATTGTGTTGGATGAAACATAGGAGCCGGGAGATGTAAAATGATGGCCACTAGGAGATAACAAGTTTTCAGAAAGCATTGGAAATACAGATGTGGACATCTGGTTTTCATACTCATGACTAAAATTATATGTTTACAACACTTTAGCACAGATGTTAATCAACCTACACATTTGTAAAACAAGCTGTCCGGTCGTTTTGAAGTGTCTCACACAATTGGCAGAAATGGACTGTATATTTTATTATTTTATAAAACCTTTCAAACCAATGGTCTGTACCAGAAGCAGGGCATTATTTGTGTCGTGAATAAGATGTATCCAGTAGTCCTTTCTCAAAAAAGGGGGAAGACGGAAGATATTTTAGGGATTTCCATTTTTCAGTACCAGTTCTGAGATTTAAGAACTTGCTGACCATTTGGGAGTGCCAAAAAAGTAATTCATATTTTTAAAATCTTCAGTGAAGGCCATTGCCTCGCAGTTTGAATCATGTAACATGGATGGATTATCCCCATGCTATGAAAATAGAATTCCATGGCTGTTTATGGATTAAAACATTTCTCCTCCATGATACCTCTTCACCATCAGAGCTGCTTTTGAAAATCTTTACTTTATAAGAAGCCTCCTTGGCAGAAAGAGTAGTGTCACCTGACATTTCTACCTGAGAAAGGGTCAAATTAGCAGTGGTTTTCAGAAAAAAAAACCATTGATCATTCACTGGAAATGTGCACACGTATTTGCAAACATCACTGGGAGCAAAGTCAGCACCCATGCATGTTAGGGTCCAGACTGGAGATAGAAGGGTTTTCCTCTGCGAAAGAGAGCTGGTGGTATGGGACAGACTCAAGATCCCGCAAGTTCATATGCTAGGTCTTTTTCTCTAACAGCTCCAATCATTAAATATTATTTGCTCTCTTCAGTGAATTCCCACCTTAGCTGTTGGTTTGGGGAGCCTGGCAACCTGTACTCAAGAGAAGGCCAGGATTAAAAATAGAAGTGCTGCTGAACAGGGTATGAAATTGTGCTCCTGCCTGCCCTCACACTGCTAGACATCATTTCATGCCCTTTCTAATAGTTTTCAGTTTTGTACCTCTCAGACTAGTTCTTTAGTTCCTAAACCCATAGGTCTTAAGAACAATGCATGCATTTACTTTTCTTATGGATATGAAAAAAATTGTTAGCATATATTTTATACTTTGATACAAAAGATACTTTGACCTAAAAGGTACCCAGGTTTCAACTTCTAAACACCTGATCTGGCAAGCTGAGTTTGCTCAGAAATGATGTGGCAGCAATAATTTATAGGCTGAGGGAGTAGGAGACGATCTTCACATCCAGTACAACCTAGATATTGCTTGGTGCTGCATCAGYCTTGATTTTACAACTTTGCTTCCATCATAAACACATCTGCATATCCTTATTGGATCACTTTGCTTTAGTGCTCGTTTAAAATGAATATAGCTTTGTAGTGTTTGAGAAATCACAGTGACAAAGCAAAAACCATAAAATTAAGCATAACTGAAGTGTTTGTTAAAACAAAACTAAAGCCAACCTGGCACACTTGCATTTTATTCAGCCCTGGTGCTGGAATAATTCCCTCCAGGAGAAAACCAAAAAAAGGCTGATCATTAAGAGGGAAAACAATTCAGTCCAGACTAAGGGTATTTCAGACAGTACCAGAAGAAAAACTCCACGTGAAGGGAGTTGTTTTAAGCAACAAGGGCTTTAAGGTTATTTCCACGGAGTTTCAGGGCTGTCACTTTCTATGACGAAATGTTATGCCTGTTCAATACGCCAACTTTTTCAATCTTATATGCCTGAAGTCAAGCCTTTTCATAGGAGCCTGTGTTCCCAACACCTCCAAGAACCAGAACTGCTTTCATGTAGGAACCGAAATCCAGACTTTTAGGTGTCAGCATACCTGTTTGTTTGTAAATGAAGGTATATGCTTATAACGCTGTTGTTTGCCTGTACAAAGTGAATTTGCGCAAGAATTCAGCAAGACCACATCAGCTTTCTGACAGGAAGGACCTAAAGAAAGGAATTAGCAGGATCGGATGTGGTGCTTTCTGAGAGTTGGCCAAACCTAAGAGGTCAAAATAAGAAGCCAGTGCAAAAATAGATTTATGCTTAAATTGAAATGTGCACAATTCCCGTTTCTATCGCTGCGCCCTGGATTAAGCAACTATTGTATGAGAGTTTATAAATCCAAAAGCCCTGGGCTCCATGAGCCACCCATTTCACCATAAATTAGGCTGCTTTCAACAATGCTGCAGTGGCAGCATTTCTAGTGGTATTATCCCCACTTTCTTCCCCAAAGGGACAGGGATCTGCATGAACTTGCCCTGCTTTGGAGCACCATGCAGCTATGCCATCGCAGGCAGCCACCCCAGCTAAGTCTCACTGCAGATTTCCCTCTCTCTTGACCCCATTCACCACCTTGCYCAGTTTTTAAGAACAAGGTGATATTCTTCAGCCTGGAAGGGAATTGTTCCCATTGCGTAAGATGGACTGTCAGAAGTGCACAGCATCCCTTTTCCTGTGCGTACGAGGCTTTGCTCGTGCAGACCACATAACCACAGCGATAAGTACCTGCTTCCTGAGGCGGGTGAGCAAATGTCTTGCAAGAACAGTGTAAGACCTGCACTTGAAAATTCAACCTGAAAGTGCTGACCTGTGCTGAAAATAACCTCGACAGATTGCAGGGAGACATTTGTTGTTTTTTTCACAGCATCTCATGGCCTTAACTATTCAGCTGGCAAATATTCAGCTGGCAAGTCAACTTCTGCTTCCAGTCTGTCCCTTATTGCCTGGGTGGGGACGGTGTCTCGGAGTGAAGCCCCTTGTTCCAAGTGCCTCATGTTTCACCTGATCCTGTCTTTCCAGGTGAGGCATCTCCAGAAGTAAATATCCTACAAATGGAAGACATTTAACAACGCTTTTGGTGAAGGATGATCCAGAAGAGTTTCCAGCTCTGTGCCTAAGAACTTCTTTATCAGAGCCAACAATTTTCTACACTTGTTTCATCAGTGTCTTTTAGACATGCTTAGTGAGCTGTTAGCATCAAAACACTATTCCTTATTCAGTTCTGCCCCTCACTATTGCTAGAAGGCACCATAGAGGGGGACCACTGTTCAGCTCTCTTCCTTTGAAGAGCAGGGGGCAGCTCATTGAACCAGAAGTTGATCCACATGAGGACAGGGAGCTGAATAAGGCACCTGGAAGTGCATCTGTGTTATCCCAGGGGACATCAGGTTTCTATCTACCCACAACGGACTTTTCATCTCTTTTCGTTTCACACCAGCTGTGGGAAGCAGCAAAGCGGCTGGTGACTATACACGGGACAGCTTTACTGGGTAAGAAGATGCCACTAGGACTTGTAAGCTGTATGGTGGCACTGGGAGTAATTAACACCATCTTCGCTCATGCTATCTGCCCATGCCTGGGGTGCAAGTGCCCAGGCTGTACCCTGCACATCCCCTGGGGCCTCCCGTCCGCAGGCAGGGAGTAAGGCACAGAGCCTGCAAAGCCTCCACTCTGCTCCCTCATCCCAAAAGGTCACCATTCCTCTCCCATGAGCCAGAGCAGGAGGAAAATAAGAGGGCACAAATTGCTGCTGAAATGGGGCACGCGGAGGCATGGGTACAGTGCTTCTGAGGTAATTGCTGAGGTGGCGTGGCTTTGGCAAGATGTCAAAACGCACAGCTGGCTAATATAGACCCCTCTTTTCTCCCGAGCCACCTCAGAAGCAGCTATTGATTCTTAAGGCAGTAATATTCATCTGGCATCTCATTCATTCCAAGTTAATTGCTTAAATGGGTGGAAAAGGAAATTTGTGAAACGAAATGTGCTGCTGCATCAGGCATAAAGGAAACTTCGTCCCTATTAAGCTGGAAATGCTTCCCAAAGACAACACATAGGCTTTACTGTGCCGAGGCACTTAAGTTCAATTCTTCAGTGGGGCCACTGTTTAAAGAGAGCATTACTAACTCGGTCACAGCAAGCTTCTGTACTTCAACTTCCCAGTCACTCAGTTTACTCTTCAGGATGGTTTCCCCTACAGCTTAAAAATATGACCTTGGAAAGAATCACTAAATAAGTAAATACTTGAGTCTAGCAGGGTTTTCTTCCTAGATCCAAACCCTGGCACAGGTTGAAGCCTTGCAACTATGTCCTATCTGCTAAGGAGACTTCTGTTGGTATTAAGTGGCATATTGTTTAGAGAAATAACACATTTTCGTTAGGGAAGGAGAAAACATTCCAAATAAGCTGCTGGTCAAACACACATTTTTATGTGTGTCAGCAGCTTGGGAAGAAGAAGGAGAAGGGAGCAGTTTCATTTTAAGTGTTTCTCTGAAGAAAAGTTCCAGTTTACATTACCATGAATTTCTCCTTCAGAGCGCTTCTCATTTTCAGGATGCAATTTTGTGCTTCCTTCGCACAGCAGACTTTTTTCACAACCTATATAGCAGTGCTTCTTTAAGAATTGGCTGTTTCACCTCTCTAAATAAAGCTACTTTAGTACCTGCATTAGTTCCTTGCATTTGCCATTACTACCATACAAAATGCCTTTTCTGCAGAGATAATAGCACTGCAGCTATTATTTAATTATTGAAAAGAGTTGGCATCTTTTAAAGAAGCTCTTTTAATGTTTTTAGTCATTATTAGGTTTTAACGCCATTTCCATTTGTGACCCCCACTGTATTGGCTCACTGTTGGTAAGTCTAGAGAAGTTTATTTTCCCTGAATGTAAGGCCTGAGGAAGGTCTGAGTGGTGTTTAAGGGATTGGCCCAGGATGCCATCTCGGGCTCTGCTGCCATTAGCTTCCTCTGCCTGTGAGCAATTTTCTCCAGAAAAAAACATTCAAAGGAGATTTTAATCCTCTCCGGAGTGTTTTTTCTTCCTCAGCTCTGGTACTGCTCTGTGACAAGCCATTCTCTCCTTACACATTAGCTACCAACAGCTTCCAGGAGCCACTGCAACCAACTGCCAAAATAGAGATGTATTCCCATGCTCCCATGGTCCTTGAGGCTCTCCAGCCCRGTGGCAGCAGGGTAAGCCATGCATTGCCATCTCCTGTGGGTTCCCAATCCAGAGACCCTGTTCCCAGGTCTTGGTTCAGGGGCCCGGTGTGGTCTGAGAGTGCACCATTTTGTTGGAGAACATCTCCTCCAACTGCAAGTGCCTGTTCAGCTTAAGTTTTCAAGTTTTCTCCAAGGAGCCTGAAGAAGACTTTTTTTTTTTTTTTTTCCTGAGGAGAATGCCATATTGTTTTGTTTGGGCTTTTGTTTAAGGGGTGAGGTGCAAACTACTGTGCAAAGTCTGCAGGTGACTGACTTACTTGCAATGATGGTAGGCCTGATCCAACAAGAATATGGATGAGTGGCCAGTTCAAGAGTTAAAAGTTTCAGGCAGTCGGAGACGATAGGTGAGTGAGAAAAAGAGGAGGAGGAACTGCAAAGAGCTAAACGGAACTGTCAGAGTTTGAAATGGAGTGAATCTGGAAGAATGGGGCTGAGAAAAAAGTCAGGAATTTCTTGAAAGTGGCAGAACAAGCTTTGTGCAGTTTGGTGCAAGTCTGTAGCTGTGAATTCACTAACCTTCCTCCAGGCATCGGCAAATCAGGCAATAACTCTTTAAACTCGGTATTCTCTCATATCCTGCCTGAAGGAACATTTTARCTGCTTTCTCGGTACTGAAACACTTCACTTTACTACTCTGGAAGGAGATAGCTGCAATGAGGTAGACGATGACAGCAATATTTGGTGCTCAAGTAATGGGAACACCATTGCCTTGCTGGGTGACTGGCTTCACCAAGACTGGGGAAAAGGAAGTTTAACCTGGATCTTTGCACTTTACACCCATCCTTTTTTCTGTCAGGCATGGACACAGACAACAAATCATTCCCTCCCTCTCCACGTCAGCAGCTTCCTTATTTCTGGAGAAACTCTCCCATCCAGTTCAGTGGGTTTCCAACTTCAGTACTGCTCCCAGGATTTCGCCCCCTGAGGATTGCTGCTTTACTTTCTGCATAACAATACAAAGCTAAAAGTTTCCATAAGGGTCTCTTATAATGAAAATAAGGAGGCTGATGAAAAATAAAGGCATTAATGCTCATTCACATGCCACCTCTCCTCATCCTTTTTGCTCTTGTTTTACACTTGTTAGTGCAGTGCATGGGTTAGAAGTAACTTCTCTCTTCCTATTTTAAGGGTACTGTTTTTAAACGTAGGCGATTTCAGCAAAAGAGCCCCCACAAACATTGAGGAAGTACATCTGAAGAGCAATGAATTTCATCTGGGGGAGGTGGAAATGAGTCACAAGAGAGAGGCACTTGTAAGAAGAAAAACCCCTAAGAAGAAAGACTTTAAAGCTGCACCTTTGAATATAAAAAACACTTTGTCTTTCAAGCAGAAACACTGCTGCCCAGAGGAGGTGTCATACAATGTGTGTAGCATCAACATTACCTATCAATGTAGAAATTCAAGGTAGCCACCATCAGTCCACATCTGTCATTTCTGCTCTAAGGTAGATTGGCTGAGTGAAAAATGAACCTTACCTGTGACACAGTTCAACGCCGTAACRGCAGGAGGCTCTGCCCAGAATTGTAAACTTTAATGCAGCATTTCACAATCTCAGATAATTTTTAAGTGAAGCTTATAAGAGAGAAAGGCTGATAGATATTTACTCAGGAGTTTGTTTGTGATTTGGCTGAGGATATGCTTCCAGAAATCTGTGACCGGTGCTCTGCACTCTTGTACATCAATGCACTGAGTGTTGTAAATGGTTATCGAGTAACCTCCGTTTCAGAGGAAGGGTGTACAAGTTCAACAAAACATTGGTGTCCAAAGGAGCCTGTGGTGAAGGAGCCCTCTAAAGAGCTATTAATCAAGGTAAAAAGAAAACCTTGTGAGAACACTTTAGCTTTCATAATTTTTCTACCTCTGGGGAGATGTGTAAGGAGGGAGCTGAAAGATATAGCAACACACTCATATTTGCCTGTTTGTTTGCCTTGGTGTCAGTTATCTGGTACTTGATAAATGCAGGAATTGTATTCACTGAACTGCTAGGATGATGAAATTTTACTTTCTTCATCTGCTGTGGTTCTGGCAAGAGATAAAGAATAGCTAAAATGAAGTTATTTATTAGGAAAATCAATGGTTGAACCCAGGAATTTCAGAGCTGTGCTCAGGTTTAACTGACCTCTCTCAATGAGGAGCGCACTCGCTGCCTTTGGATTTTAGACTTAGGTCAAGTACCAAATTCCTGAACAAACGTGCAAACCCTCCTAAAGTCTTGACTTTGTTATATTGAGGCTTTCTTGCAAGTTTTCCAGTCCATCTGCCTTCCAGAGAGATTAGGAACGGTGCTAGAACAACTCGTTTTGGAATCCAGGACAAACTGGAGTCTCACAAATCGCTCTAGTCTAGGTTTAGTTCCAGAAATACGGGAAGAGTACTGCAGAGCACTCAGCTATTCTGCTATTGTTTCCTCTGTGGGAAAAACAGTCATTAATATATCTGGACAAACTTGCTTTGCTTCATTTCCAGCCTAAATGAACATCTTGCTCTCAGTTCAGCTTCAGTATACAACAGCAAAAATGAGAAAAGAACCCAACAATACACCAACAGATTCCAGAAATGCTGTACAATGTCAATAAAGAGTCACTGAGCCATTTCCAAAAATGTGAAGTATTTGCAAGATATGATGAAGTGAAATAAATTGTTCCTTTTATGGCTCATAAAAGAAGGCCTATGAATGTAGAAAGGATTCCAATGATTATCTTATCAGAAAAAAAAAATTGATTTGTATTCCAGTTAAATTGTAGCGATTTATTAAAAAGATTGTTTCACCTATAAACTAAATAGCTTGATTTGTAGCGTGTCATTTCCACTGAGAGCAAATTTCAGCCTAACAGAAAATCCTCTTTTGCTAACTGGTTTCATGGTCTTTCATGTACATATTCCACAAAGGCTCATGGTTCTGCAAACCCAAAGTGAAAGCCATTTTCTCAGAAAATGTAAAGAAGAAGTCTAATAAAATTAGTAAAAGACTAATAAGTCTAATAAGAGACATCTAATTAATAGTAATTCAAAAGTCACCTTGGGATTAGATGTCTGCAAAAACTGTTTTTCCTACATGCTAAAGGAGGAATTGAGGTGTCCAAAGTCACCTCCTGGACAGGCAGCAGACAACTGGCAGGAGTCTGAATTTTGGACAAAGGTTCTTCCAGGGACACCTGGACAGCACATAGGCTCTAATTTCCTCTTGTGGAGTTGAGCATCTGGTGTTTTTGTTCTTCAGCTGTAAAATGGAGGTACCTGCTGCATTCTCCTTCCTCACCAGAACATTGCGACTGACTCAGATTAAAACTTTCAACAGCTGGCTCTGAGGAACTGGGGTCGTGGAAGTGTCTGAGATGTTACTTTTCATTGCAGCATCAAGAATGATATCTGCTTGATTGTCTGATAGCTAAAGGAATTGATTTCTATGCAACTGCTAAGAAAAGAATTTGAGAATGTTAGATTTCCATTTCTCACTACCTCATTTCCGTTCTCACAGGGTACCAGCTGATTTGAGATATAGGCTGCGGTTTTGGATTTACAGAATAAGATTAGCTATCGCTAACTATGTCTATCACTATTTATTCAGCTTGTCAAGATGGATTTTTTATTGCGTAGAAGGGAGTGTCTGCTATTTCCATTTTCCTGAGAAAAATGGGAGTTAAGACATACATCTGGAAGCAGCCTATAGTCATGACACATGAGATCACAGACCTCTGACCACACCAGAGATTTCAAAGAGAATTTAAACACCTTAAACATTGTGGTGGGCTTGGTCACACTGTCCTTCCAAGGTCATTTTAGGCTGGTTCAGGTAACTGAATCCAGTTCTCCAGAATCCGAGTACTACTGCTGTGATGGCAGCTTCCTTTATCGCTATGTTTTGTCTTCACCAAGCATGAGTGAATGCCAAGCACCTGATGAGGATTAGCAATTAGTGTCTAAGAGGACATTAGCTATAGAGTCCGAAATGTAGAATCTCTTGTTGCGTTGGTTCATGCATACACCTAATTTGGTTTTCATTTCCACCCACCCTAGCTTGAGACCCCTTGCTATGTAACTGATAGAAAGGCACAGACACCTTTGTAAGTGTGATTTCTGGGGAATAAACTCCTAAATTAACAGCTTGGTCTCCAAAGAAGAATCTGGTAAAAGAAAAAAGGTTATTCTGAAAAGTACCACTGTTTATAATGTCCCTGGAGATAATTATCACTCCAGAATGGCTGCAGACCTCACAGTGACTGGAGAATATAGGAAGTCTTGTGTTTTATCATGAAATGTTTTTTTAATACACTTTTAAAAAAAAAAAAAATCTCTGCTGAAATTCCTGTACATTCAAAGGCAAAATGTAAACGTCCCCCTAGAGAACAGTCTACTGGATGATTGCGGAAGAGGAGAAAATTAAATTCAGGTGAATATATAATAAAAAACAACTACTTGCATGTAGCTACATTATTATAATTCAGGTGGGCATCGCTAACCTCTTGCTGAATTCTTAGAGATGACAAAACTAATTTGTGACAGTGACATTAATGTTGAAATGTCACACTTGAGCACAGTGTTTTTTCATTCTCCAAACTTTTATTCTCTTCCTCAGTTTTCTGAAAGGCTTTTCCACCTCTGCTCTCTCTGCTTACCACCAGCCACATTGTGGGGTTTTCCAAGGTTTTTTCCAGCTCTTATTTGTTACTTCCTTCTTTTTAAGGGAAAAAAACTCTGCCATTAGAGAACCGTCATAGATCCCCTTTCTTCTCTGGGGCTGTTTCCGCACCGAAAGCTCTTGGGTCAGGACTGACTCCATCAGTGGACACTGGCACCTTGATGCCTAATGGCCTTCACAGTTGCATAGCTTCCTAGCTGTGTCTTTGGGAGCAGAGTAAGGATGGGCCTCAGCAGGAAGAGTATGGCCCTACATGAGATATTAGTGCCAGCCAGGATGGCTTTCTGGTGTATTGCCCACCAAGGAGGCCCTCTACTCAGCTATCTGTAGGGCACACGTACACTGGTCCTGAATCGGCTGAGGCAGTCCTGCGCTCAGAGGTTCCCAAAGGAAACCCAGCAGGAAAGCCTGGATGTCTGCATCATCACCATTAAATAAGTAGCCCTGATAACTGGRTGGGCAAACCCCCTCCATCTCATGGAATAACACTTCATCATTACAATTCACAGAATCTAACAGCTTGTTATTATTATCAGAATTGCTACTGATATCATTCTGGCTGTTTTTACCCCCTTTTCATGCTCAATGAGGAAATGGTTTCTTTGGGAGGAGAATTCTGAGCTGCCATTAAAAGATATCCTCAACGCTTCTCTTGACACATTGTGCAGGAAACAGGGACAACCTGTCTATAGTGTGAAGGGCAACTAGTATGGAATTATTAAAAAAACTTTTTTTTTGTCAGAAACATGTAGGATCAGATGAAAACTTGTTAACTTTCTAACTTCACAGAAGGAGGCTGAGATACTTTCCCATTGCATGGGAGAGAAGTCACTGGGGATGGGAAGACTTGAGTTGAAGACGAGAACTTGAATCTGGACCTTCTTGTACCCTGGTGGTACCTGAAYCACAAGCCAGACAGGCAAGGTGGGAAATCCTCTTTCCTGCTCATGTTTCAAAAGGTAAGACATTTGTTATGGTGCAGGAAGAAACACCTTAGAACTAGTAAAGGATTTGTGAAATGGGGCTGGCATCCTCCCGCAGAGGACTTCCCTCCTGCTGAGCACCTTCCACTGCTCCCGCACACAGAAAGCTCTCCTCTACCAGCAGGAATGGGCAGTGAGGGTGCGGGACCACCAGTCTCGCACCAACTCCACATCAAGCAACAGTGGGATTTGAACCTGGGTTTCCCATTACGTAGGCAATGATTCTAATCACTGCCATTTCACATTGATTTTGTGAACTCWCCCTCTGACTTCATTAGAAATGCCCCAAAACTAAATAAGCTAATTCGCTAAATATTCTCAAAAATCAGGTTTGTGTTATCCTGAAAAAATTATCTTCCCATTTTTGGGTATGAGTCTAGAAACAATCAATTTTTTATCCTCTTCTATCTAAGTACCTCAGAATCCACAGAGTAGTTATCCCCTCGTGTGCAGAGAGGTTGTAAGTGTATTTCTGATTCCATTCATAGATGAACAACCATGGCACAGAGCAGAGAAGGGATTTGCCCAGGGCCATACAGATACTTTGTGGAGGAGCAGGGACTTGAACCAGCTTTCCCACATTCCTTCTCTGGTTCAGTAAGAGACCAAAATGATTTCAGTCAGTAGACATTACAGGGTTCTTCGTCTGACCCTRCTCTCACATTTCACAGTGTAGCAGTCAGGTACAGTATTTTCTGCAAGTTTGTTTAACTTTTAACTTTGCTGGTGTTCCTGTTTACCTGCTTTCCTACGGGCGTACTCAGTATTTCCCTCAGAAAATTTTGACTGGGCAGGAAAAAAAGGGATTTTACCATTTGTCAAAGATCTTCAGGTTTTGGAGTAGCATGGTCAGATTGGCACTTGTGATGGTAGTGCACACTTCGTGCAAGTCATAGGCAAGTGGCCTTTCTGCAAATCTGCTGTGTTTCTTCTTCACCAAGTTAGTTGCAGGTACAGACACAAACCYCTTTTTTCTTCTAGGGTTTCCTATTTAGAAATATACAAGACCTGCTCTGTCCTTTTCTAGGCTATAGGAATGATGAGTTACTTTTGCCATCTCCAGAATATCTCCACTGGGAAAATCCAGAAGATCCTTACATCTTGTAAAATAGTGGTGTAAGCAATACTCTAAATTGCAGAGATTACACTTACTTAAAAATGCTACCAATTTCTACATTGAAGCCCAGTGTTTCTCAAACATTATAGGAAGAACAGAGGAAAAAAATGAGATGATTCATTTTTTCTGTACGTTTACTACATTGGTTAATTCTAAAACAGTGCACATGAGAGAAGAAAAAAGGTTTTGAGGGATTCTAGGGACTGTTCTCATTTCTGTATGTGCAAAACAAATCACTGTAAAACTAATTTGATTTATCTTCACATCACTGTTTGTGGTAATTTCAGTCTGAAGTTAACACCTGCATGTCAGCAGAGATTGCGGGCACATATGTGAGGTGGAGGACAGAACAGCAGTAACACTGTCCACCTCTTTATTAATTATCTGATAAAAGATTGCTGGTGAAAAAAATACGTGCTACACTGTCCTGACATTCAATGACCTTTTGTGTATGAGCAGTTTCACTAAAGCTTCTTGGTTCCAAATATTTTTAGAACTGTTCCTGGCATTTTCCTACTTAAATCTCATATATATCATACCTGACAAGCTTCCCCCTGTGCTCAGCTCTCCTAGATGGTAGAATTTTTAAGGACACTGGTTTATGAAACACAACTGGCATCTATATCCCTTATAAGAAATAATACTCAGGAGAGAGATTTCTGCGGTGGTCATGCAGGAATAGCAGAATTTAGATTCATTGACTGCTGCTGGAAAACTGCAGCATTCCCTCCATAAAATATAATGATATATAGTGCTCATCCCACGAGCAAGAAGTTTTATACCAACACATATATCTTTATGTGAAATACAAAAGTATTAGTCAGTTCAACACTCATGCAAATCATCAACCATATCTCCAAAATGTGCACAGTGCCAATGTGAGGTCTGAGGTTCCTCTGCCTCAGTGAGCCTGATCCAGAAGTTGGTGGATGCTATCACCTCATCGAGGCATCAAACATGTGGGGCCTCACTTGTGTCTCTAACCACAAGCGACTTCACGTCTCTGTGCTTCTGAGAAATTACATGCCAGAGTGCYGGGCTCCTTTGGAAATGGTGTTGCGACTTCCCAGGGAGAAGCACCCATGGAGGGTTAAGGAAGGTTTCTGAGCAGCAGTCGAGCTAACTCCTGCTCTCATTTCCACCARAATAAACCCAAAACTGTGTGGCAGAAGCAGAGAAGCACATCGGCGCCTTAAACCCAATGTAACCAAGATCCTTCTGTGTCTGCACACAGCAGCACCTTCCTTGTGGACACGGGCACGTACCGCCTGGAAGGATTTGGCCCAAAGCTTGTGGAGTTTGTCCTCATTCCCCCTCTAGACGAGCGCTCCTTGTAATTCCAAAAACGTAGTTCAGTAGCTCAGCACAGCTTGGCTGATGACGAGAGGATGCAGAGCAACTTTGGAAACACAAACTGGCACGGGGAGAGAGTCTTTTTGGCTTCGAAAGGACAGCACACACGTTCGGAGCCAGAATGTGTAAAGACTTTTGTTCACAAACAGAAATCCCTTGTGCTGACAGGCTCCGAACAAGGCTGACGCTCTTGTGAATGCAATATGAAAGTTGCCTTGTATTGGGATTAGCCGAGCGAACAGTTTGCAGCAAACAATTGACTCGGAAAATTTAGTTGTAGAAGGATAGTCCTCCAATATTAAAAAAAAWTAATAAAATCAACTGTGAATGCTCTGCTGTTTTGACTTTGTTCTCTCTTTAAAATCACCCAGCAAATGTTTCAGGAGAACACGCTTCAGCCCAAAGGTGGCTCATGGTCTGTTTGTTACAAATATTCATTATTCAAGGTGTGATACTCGGTCTATAGGGTGACCCATATCCGTGGCTGTTGTCTATTGGCATCTCTGGAGCAATGAACTGATCCTTGCAGCAGCTCTGTGAAGTGGGGGACTTGCTTCCTCCAGCTTACCCATGGCAAACTGAGGTTGAGGGTCAGACCCCCGGTACCAAGTCACACAGCCAAATTGGTCTTGCTGTGTCTCAACATGCATCACAATGTCAGAGCCACATCTTTTTCTGGCAAAACTGTTATCTTCCTGATACAGGGTTCTTCACTATCAGGCAAGAAAATGAAGTGTCCACATGGACACTCTCTCCTGGACTCATCTCTCCCAGCTGAGAAGGGATGGGCTGTCCTCTGGACAAGCTCCTGTTTCCATAAACTATAGATGGAGCATAAACAGGCCAAGCAACTCTCTTACGTGCCTTCAAGATTGCTGTGGAGGGAAGAGGCTGAAGCCAGATTGTGCTGAAGTTTCTGTTTCTGATCAAAAGTCCTATATTTTATTAACTACTTTTTTTTTTTCTAATTTCTTCTTAAATTAATTTCAGATCATTTTCAAAAAACAAATGACTCAAATGTCACTTTTCTCTATGAACTTTCATATGTTCCAGCTTCTCCAGAGCAAGTATTCTCCGAAAAGGTCACAAACACAGACATAATAAAATCCCTAGATTATTTCCAACACTTTCCCCTCACTTCAGGCAGACGTGGGGCTCAGTGCTGCAACACTGCTGTTTATTTCACTGCAATGGTTTAGTTCCTATGCCCTGTCTTTGTTAATTATCTTGAATGGAGCTAATTACTACTGGATAAGTTCATTTATGTAATATGACTAACCCTCAGAACTGAAGAAGAGTGAGCCAAGCCTAAAAATTAATGAGTTAAAAATTATGAGATTCAAAAAAATAGTAATTAGTCTTTGGATTTTTTTTTCTTTGCTGACAGCTGAGCCCCACAGTCCTCAGTTTCAAGCTTTCTGCAGTGACGAGAAACTTCTTGTTGTCTATAACATAAGTGCCTTACTGCCTTGCATGGCTCATGCTGGGAAAGCATCAGCATTTGCAAAAGCCCCAGTGCAAGGACCTGGGAGGGCTGCCCTGGCCAAGCAAAAAGCAAAGCAGTACTCAGAGGAGGACCTCAATGCCAAGGAATGCAGTAGGTTCCCAAGATACAAGTCCATTTGAGAGTAGTTTGGGACTAACACCCTTGCGTGGTGCCCCTTCCATGGGTCAAGCCCTATGTACACTAACACCGTCTGGCTGGGACTGCGGATTTAGGGCCTTTGCTTTTGTATTTCTTGCACACCAGTCACCAGACTGTGGGTCTTCAGACCTCACCCCCTGTCCCATCAGGCTGTGACCATTGAGGAGCCCCAGGGCAAGGGAATGGAAGCAGTTTTGTGGGAATTTCAAGACCAACAGCAACCCTGTGAGATCCAAGCCTGAGCCCAGGTGGGGAACCTCTAGGTTTTTGAAAGGACACTTTTACCTGCCCTTTTCTCTGCCACAGCAATGTGAAGTAGCGTGCTGTTCTCTGCTTTCAGGACATGCCTCCAAGCATGTCTTTTTCTCCCTTTTCCACACCTATCAAATTACGKTTTTTTCTCTTCTTCATTTCTTTACTCACTCACTGTCTCAGCTTGCAGGAGGGACTCTACACAAAATCATCTGAGGGTGAATAGGAAGGACCCTTCCACTGACTATGTGGTTAGGACTCACAGGCACAAGCATTTTCCAGCAGCACTGAAAGGATTAACTGAAATATTGAGCCAGAGCAGTAATTATTTTACCAAACAGTGAAACGCTATTCAGCCCTCCCTTCTTACCTGCTACTGATGCAATCAAGGCCAAACAGAGCCAGGATATAAAATTACCGCTGCAGTTCACCAATACTCTGCATTTTAAAAGCAATTAAAAGAGAGAGGTGCCCATGATTACTGTGTAAGAAAGAGGGTTTTCATTAAACAAATGGGTGTAATGCCTGCTCTAAAGCCCTACTACTGCTTCCCAGCAAAACAAAACATACAGGACTGGATTCACTTCTGACTTTCCAGAATGAATCCATTCACTTGAGTAGAGTTACTCCAGATTTACTCTGTGAGATCAGAATCAGGCCTGTGCAATGAAAGACGTTAGAGGTGCTTTTGCTTTGCTTTTCTCTGCTTTACTTTCCTGTGAGCTTATTTTTATCTCTTCCTATTTGCAGTTCAAATACAGGGAAAACAATAAAAGTCTCAAAGAAACTAAACCGGGATGGAGAGCAGGAAGTGAAAATATTCCAGACTTCATGTTTATTCTTGCCATAGGAGTAAATAGGGCTTGGTTCAATGCACAGCTCTGTCACAGCACGTTGTGTTTGCTTCTCCTTATGCCAGTGAAGCTCCACCGACTGCCGTGAAATCACCACTACAGTGAGCAAATAGAAACTGGCTGATGCTCAGAGTGGACAGCAGCTATCTCCTTCCAGCTTTTAGAAACTGGAACAGCTGAATGATCTGCTTTCTCAGACCTGCACAAAGTGATCATCACCCTTGTGCTAACAGTGAAAGGCCCTGCACTTTCATCACTATGAATCTGCCTTATCAAATCCACGGGGGCGATGCACGTTTCCCCCACCTGCATTTGCATGCTCTGCTTTACCAACCATCTCCATACATTTTTGTTCTTTAATCCACCTGGAACTTTCCAAAAAATTCAACCACCTTTGCTGAAATTTTCCATGTTTCATTTCTGACCAAAGGTGAGTTTGGATTTTTTAAAAAGCCAGAGGAAAATTCCATTGGCTGCTTGTGAACTGAAATGAAGTGCCAAACCAAATAAACATTTCCCCCCATTTGAGAGGGCTTCTAGCCACATCTCATTAGGCAGTGCAACTCCAACCATTCAACATAAGGGAGCTGCACACAGACCTTATGAAGGTCTCACCCCACCATTCAATAGGCAATAAAGAGCTACACCTGGACTTGCACAAGCAATGGCAGCTTGGAAACCATATGATGCAGCAGGTTTCTTTATRTATCCAACCCTATTGAAATCTGCAGGCATCCTTCCATTGATCTAACAACAACTCAACTGGACCTGAACGCCAACAGTAACATGGTAAAATGTAGGGCTGCTGTCTGGGCATTGTCTGTTTGTGGCTAGCTGGATACCTACTAGCCCAAAGAGGCTGTGAGCTCCCTGCATACCCCTCTGCCTTATATCCACCTTTTTCCCCGAAGCAAGCATTTTTCCTAACAACTGTCCTGGTTCTAGCCTGAATTGCCAAAAATGACCCTCTGTATCTGAACAGAAGAGATAACCCATAATTTTCTACCTTTTCCAGTCAACTCAGAACTAGCTAGTCCCTTTCCAGAAGAACCAAACCCCGGGGTAAGAAGGTCTTTATAGAGATTTTCATTGAAGGAGGAGGGGGGACTATTCCATCACTGAAGGGATCTTGAAAGTTTAGTCTTTTTTTGCTATGAATGAAAGTGAAGCTGCAGAGATCTCCTAGATCTAATAACAGAAAGCTCTCCTGAATGCAGCTACCTTCATAACTTTGCTTTGCAAAGTGTAAGGCAGACCAACCTTTCCTGCTATTTCATTTTAATTTTTCTTTCTTTCATTCCCTTTTCTCTTTCTTTCTGCCCATTGCGATCTTATCCCTAAACTTTTTTTTAATGCTTCCTCTCTGTACTAGTGCCATAGTGGTATCTGACTTACTGGGTACAGACTAATGTTGTTCAGCCCTCAGAAGGAGCTCCCTGGGGTAGGACTGGAACACGTTAGGGAAGTTTGTTATGGCCTCTGTCTTGGCTGACACACTGGGATTGAAGTAGGTGCCTCCAGAGCTAAAAGCCCAGGTTGTTGCAGGCTGAGGTTCAGAGCCAGGCTGTGTAGCTGGGAGCTGTAACAACTCCTATCCTCTGCGGATTAGCACAGAGGGGGACTTGTGAGTGGTCCATGTGATATCTGTTCGGGAGGTAAACAGAGGATTTTAGTCTCCTGGGCTGTCAAACCAGCTCCTTTGACAAGCTCTAAATTCACTTAAAGCCATGTAATTTGAACGTGCTGTGGGGTCCAAGTCTACACCCTTGATACTGCATCAATAGGCCCATTAAGATTTAGCCAAGTTTTGTGTGGTTTGTTCATAAACAGTCACTGCGACGTCTCCTTTGGGGAGATAAGCGCTCCTCTGCCAGAACACAATAGGGGCGGCTCACATGGTGTGAATCCATGACTTTAAAATCATTAGGGTGGGGGGAAAGTGCAAAACCAAATTGTGCTCAAAAGACATTATTAAACTTTAGCAACTTCGCCATCTTGTGTATATTTTCCCAGATAGAGACCTTGTATGCTGAACTAGGACTTTGTCAGCACTTGAATCATAAACACAGTCTTGTAGGGCTTTTATAAATCAGACAAAAAATTTTACCATAGGATGGAACTTTGCACACAACTCCTCAGCTAGGAGAGAAACACTTTCTTCTTTTTAAGGTCAGGAAATTTAAAAATCGTGTAGATACCTCTAAGTGCCAGGATGTTCCAGGACAATTTAGATTTTCTATCTTACTGAATAGAAAATTCCATGCAGAGAAACATCACATTAGAACTTTTTTTTTTTTTTTTTTTTTTTGGTAAAGCTGTTACAGTATCAAAGTTCTAGTGGTTCAAAAATGCAGTCTCAGCCCTCAGGTGGTTCTCGCAGTTCCTCTCTGAACCAGCATCAGATACCACTTTCCAATCATATGAACTAGAGATAGTCTTCCATAATGCACTGAGTATGAGTCTCAAAGAGGATGATTTGGCAAATCTGTTCCAAACTTCAACAAGAAGCACAAGTTGGACACCCTCGCCTAATAATTTCTGCAACAAATCTCTCCTTTTTATTTGAACCATACCAACTGCTTCAAACACAACATCTATGCTTATCTTAAAGATTGCAGAATTTTTAAGATTCTCTCTGGCATCTCAGGGTAGCAACCCAAATTATTGCCACATGTAGGAAAATTCAGGTAAGGAGAGAGAAATCAGGAAGCATCCACAGATGCTGACTGAAGCCACAGGGGAACAGTATTCAGGTGAGTTGTTATTTTCAAAGATCTTAAAAGAGAGCATGGTTAAGAAAAGACTTTGCTGAGAAATTGCACAGATAAGAACTCACTGTTGGTCTTCCTTGTTGTCCCCAATGTGACAGAGTAGGACACCAAGAGAACATACACACAATTGGGCAGGGTGAGAGCACTCATGAGAATACTGAAGGCAGCCAAACCACAGAGCCCCAAGCCTCCAAGGAGGGACATGGACCCGTGCTCTTCTGTGCCTACAGCCCCTTGGTTAGAGCAAAGATCTGGCAGTTTGGGCATGGCTGTTTTAGAGCACAGGCAGCCAAAGCAAAATCTTCTTGCAGCAGACTTTTCCTTGTCCAAAGAGGGTTGGCCAGGTTGTGTTACAGCTATCTGCTATCGCTGGTAATATTTGCTTTATCAGTTTTGTGCCTTACATCATCTGTATGGCATGTAACAAGTTTGCAGTGGGTTAACCCTCTCTCTTTTTGTTCATATTATCCTTTGAAAGGCTGTGCTTGCAGTAGGCTGAGTGCAGAGTTGTTTGGATATTGATACATCCCCACCCTGAAGGCCAAGGAAAGGCTCCCACTGATCGCTGCGGGGCTGAATCCCCCACTGTTTTTGCAAGAAGAAAGCCTATAAAAACAACGGGGATGCAGCCCTGAGCCCCTCCTGGAGCTGGCTTCAGTCCCTCTACTTGAGACCCTCTGCAAGCCAAATCCCACTTTTCTAGTCCACCCTTAACTCCCTGAGCCTTTGTGGCTTTCCAAGTCCCTCATCACTCCATTCTCCTTCAGGTTTTCTGAGTGCTCCCACACACAAACCTCCTTGATCGCTCCCCAGTGTTTTAGCTCAGCAGTATCCCTTTGCACTGTGAGCCAGACAAGACGAATGCCGTCATTACAGCTGGAAAGGAGACGTCGCCCTGCAAAGCAAGCAGCCATCTCAGCGCCCAAGCTGCTGGTTGCAAGTCTTAAGGAAGGAGCGTCGAGGTGTGTCTCGGCTCCACTTCAGCGCATTTGCGGGCCTTCCTTAGCCCCTTGGGGTTGCTTTAATGTTTTTTTGTATGCTTGATGCTCTGCCCATTGCCTAAGCTTCCTCCTCTTCAATGCAGGGCTCTCAGGTTTTCAGCCTTCCATGTGGAAAGGACTATTTGTCTTACACTGAGTGAGACTTCGGGGAAAGTGAATGAACAGAAGAGAGCACTTAGAGCCCAGACGTTGAAAGGCTCCTTACACAAAACACAAAAGAGCTTTTCTTCTCATCAGTGTTTTCAGGAGACAAAAGAAAACACATTTTCTGAAGTGTTCCTTGGAGATATTTTGTTTTGAAGTGGTTAAAGAATTTCGAATGTGAGATAAGGGGGAGACACTGGCATAGAGCAAGCATAACAGCTTGTTCCTCCAAGGGCTAGGATTAAATTGCAGGGAATGCTGGCACTCAGCCCAAGCTCAGCTTCCCCAGCCCGACACTTGCTTAAAAAGGTAGAACTTGAAACATGTGCTTTGCACTCTCTTCTTATCATCACCCTCCTGGCTTCAACCATTGTTCATGTGCTCTGGCATTCACAAAGCCTGCATCTAGGTTTTGCTCAAGACAGCGTCGATAAGCCAGATGATGAATGTGGAAAACTCCTCCCTGAGAGGGTTTGATTGGGGCTGCATTTGAAATCGCTGGCAAAGGACTCTCCTGTTGGTTTTTGTTCATCTATGCCCAGCATTGGGGCAGTCCCGTTTTGCAGAAGGCTGCACGATGCGAAGCGGAGATGCTCCGCTTGCAGGTGACGCATTATCAGGTTGACAGTGCTTATTGCTGGATTATGTCAGCTCTTGTTTTGACATGACACAACTCAAGATCTGTTCCATGTGCAGTTCCCACTCTTTCTCCTTACCTGCTGTTGCTCTTTTTTTAGCAGCAAAGACTTGCTTGCAGATGTTTGAAGCTTAACATTATTTGAGCCAGAAACTCTGTGCACATCAGTCACAAAGTCCTCCCCTCTCAGCTTGCAAGCGTTGCTGACAGATACGAGATGTTTCACCTGTCTAACCCTCAGCACACGTGTTCTCACAGAAGATGGGTGAGTGGGGATTTTCATGTACTTGAAGTTGGCATGGAGTTGCAGATTAGACAGGTCTGTGAATCAGAAGATACTGCGAGGCCCTTTTTGTGCGCTGACAGAGAGTGTCAAGACCTGTGTTTGCCTACATCCATTTATCATGGCTTGGTATGTTCAAAAATGTTGTTGTTCTTCATTAACTCTTTCATCTGTAAAAGGCCAGGATCTTCATGCTATCTTTGCTGCCGCATTCCTGGGTCTCCCAGGTTAATTGATTAATGAAGTAGAGCTGCTGGTATCTGTGGAAGAGAGGGCATCTTGATTTAATGTAGATACCACAATGATGGTCACCGGAGGCCTGAGGTAAACACAGGGGCAAAAAGAAAGAGACAGTGCCCTGAAAGCCTTATGTGCTAAATAACAAGGCAGAGTAGCATTTTGCCCTTTTAAAGTAAGGGAGGAGGTTGGAGTCGATGGAAATGAGGGCAGGAAATACACAGTGACTTGTCTAAGATCATACAAGGCAGCAGTGGGACATCTAAGAACCCAGGTCTCAGCCATGTGTCTTAGCCACAAAGAAATCAACTTGCAATTTTAGGTGGATATGTCTTGTTAGGTATGTGAGCTATGTGTAGACTGCTGGCTTACTTGTTTTCTCCTGCTAAGAAATGATGAACAGTCCCATCTCTAATCAGGCAGAACGCAGGGATGCACACTGAGCTGTAAAGCTCCCCAGCAAGCTGCTAAACCAGCCGCTGTAAGTGGGTAAACTTTGTGCTGCTCCCTAGCTCGTTCTCCAAGAGCAATTTTGGCATGCCCTAGCCTGTCTGGGTTGCAGGTGATTCTACGTTCATAACTCTGCTTCGTCCCCTCATAAGGACAGGTCCCAAATCCAGCATATGTAAGCTCAAACAGTATTACTGCATGGGTTAGATTTCCCCTGGGGATAAAAAAGAGTCATAAAGCCCACTTCCCAGTTAGGGTGCCAGAATGTACTGGGACTGGACTGGGGAAACAGATGCCCCATAAAAAACAGAAGTGCCAGTTTGAACCCTGATCTTCCTGCGGTTTGGAAGGAGGCTGTTGTGTGGTTTGGGTTGGGTCAGTTTCGTTTGTTTTAGGATTTTTGGAGGCAAAATATGGATTTTAACCCATGTGTTTTAAGTAGTTGTGTCACAGAGTTTGGCCCGTGTTGTCTCTGACATATTGTATACATGCAGCTTTATTTAAGTAACAGCTGGGATATATGCACATATGTCATCTATCAAGGATTGGAGAGGGAAACGCATGAGCTGGTGCATTTTTGTATACTTGCTGTCATCACATTCATGTAAAAAGAATTAAGGCTCAAAGAAAAAAACCTTGTTGCTCCATCTGACCATGGAAATCTTCTTCCTTTAACCTTATGCCCTGCATGGTTGAGCAACTGTAYGGAAAAGTTTAAGTGGATAGTACAGAGATCAAAAGAACTCCATCCATTATAAATTATTTGAGTCTCCTGCACTTCAAAAAAAAAAGAATCAGGTTCTGTTTGCGTTCTTGTGGGTTGTTGTTGTTTTAACCTGTTAGTATTTGTTTCTTTAACTTCTTATTTTGATGCTGATTGTGCCCCTCATCCAAAGCCTAAGAAAATCATTAAAACAGGGACCGTAAGCTCTGTGGAGCTAGGACCCTTCGTTTGTCTCTCTTGGAGTGGTGGGTAGCTGCTCGAGGATATAAACAAAAGTTAGTGATTTTGGGCCCTTTCATGGATGGACCAACCTTAAGGGACCAAAGTCCCTAGGGAAAACGGTGTGTCTCTATTAGGGCTTTGTAGAAGGTATCAGAATCCTACTTCCCCAGGTAATATGGGTGATATGGGGGTGATAGGGGTGACAGGAGGGCCTGGGGAAGTCAGAGCACACCTTTGTGGGGTGGATGAAATTCCACTTGAAGTGAGGTGGTGTTTGGCTTTGAAATGCATCATTTTGGTAAAATCACCTCTCAACAGAAGCACAAGATCCAAATACTGGTTACAACTTTCTTTAGCCCCTCTCAGACAGCAGAGGCAGCTGGACTTTGAAACACTGAATCTAGGTTTGGATACCCTTTGTTCTTCATGCCACATTAGAGAAGTCAGTGAGGYGTAAGGGAAAGACATGAAAATGGTATTTATCTTCTGCATATCTCATCTACAGATCTACAGATTGTCTTCCCCCATCCTCAGAATACAGAAGCTGATATTTTAGAAAAGACCCAAAGCTGATCTAATCCAGTATCTTGACTCTGACAGTAGCCAGTGGCAAATACTTGAGATAACTGCATTAAATCATGACTGCAGGCAAATTTGAAATAATCTTCTTTCTCAGAATACCCATCCTGCACTGAAATAGTTAAGGAATGACTTCAGCTCTGAACCAGAAGGTGTACTAGCCCTTCAAATGTACATGCTGTTATGATGTGTAACTTACACCTGGGTATCCTCGTTATTGCTAGGAATATACTTTTCTGAATATGGCTAAGCAGCTCCCTGCAGCAGTGAGTGCCTCGTGCCTTCATCTGTGGTACCAGGAAATGGTGTTTCCTTTTATACGTATGCCAGTTCCTCTGAAAGCCACGGTGCTTTTGTGTTGTGAGTTTGGAGAAACACCTTAGGATATTTCCCAGCAACTTATTTCTATCACATTTTCTGGTATTTACCTCCTTTCTCACTTGATACGACGACCACTTACATGGGCTCCTCCAGCTTGAGGAGCTTTGCCCTTAGGAACATTCCTCCCACAGTGAAGGCTCATATGCATCTCAGCTAACTTCAAGCATCTCAGCAAACTGACCTAAGGCGACACCCCCAGAGGGCAGCTGAGATGTCATGGTCATGACCCTGGAAGTGCCATGCTTTCTCTGTGGCTCGAGGGAAAGTTGAGGTTCCCAGTGCCAAGTGTCTTCAGTCAGGGGGGATCAAGCATGTCCTTCATGAGTTTGCTTACAACCACCCCTACCTGCAGTCCATCTGCATGTCCTCTTCTGGTCCTTGTCCTGGCTTAGTGGAAACACCATGTCTAACCACACTCTGAGAGCAGGGACCTTTCAAAAGGTGGCAGGACTTACAAACATACAGTAAACCAGTTACAGATTGCATTCAGATTTGGTTTTAAAATGCTACAAAGCTCAGCGAGTAATACCAGCTGAGTTTTGCGTTCACAACCTTCTCGTGTCCTGAAATACAGCAAGTGCCAGATCGTGTCTTCCCCTTTCCAAGCTGCTGGGTGGAAGGAGAGCTGTCATGCTGTTCCCCATTAACACCACCACCACTCTGCTCCTCACAGCCAGACTTTCTCACAGAAATCCAATGCCTTGCATGAGCTGTAGGTGGATTTCTAAGACCAAAATTTCCCTGGAAGCATTTTCATTACTCATAAACAACATTTTCCACAGGCCTGTCTGTAACTCACTCTCTGAAAAGACTTGACATGGATGCCACGTATCTCCACAGGCTTGCTCCTGTCCTGAGCTCGTTTCCGGTAATCTGCTACAAATAGCATCGTTTCACTTGCATGCAAGACTCTTCAGCCGAAACCTTAATCCAAACTCCGTGCACTGGTTCTGAAGAGCTTCCCTCTCCCTTTCAGCATGTTGATTTTAATCTCCTGTATGGAAAATGCTGTTAAACCCATATGGACTGATTTTGCCATCACCAGCACTGTTCCAGCCTTTATCCTACTGTGAAATGCTGCCAGATTAGGGGAGTGGTGTTTTACTGTCACCCTGCCTGCAGCAACTGACAACACTGGACAAGCAACAGTCCCATACAGTCCCATGGTTCATGTTTAACTTAATCTATGGCTGTCAAAATTACTGGATACTATCAAAAGACAGGAAGAAAAGAAAGGAAAATCTTTGGGGCTGTGGTCAACTGAGTGTTGAAACTGGCACAGTTGAAATGAGAAAGAGTCAGAGTGAGGCAGCATATAACTAGGAATTAAGAAAAACAAGGATGAGCTGTGAGGATAACCCAGGTCTGCTGTGTGTCCCGCAGTCCAGGCTGCAAGGCAAAGCTCCTCACAACGTTAGGAGAGCATCAGATGAACCCAGACCTGGGGCTCAGGGCACTAGAGCAGGCTGTCCCAAGGGAAATGATGCCATGGGAAGGGATGTTATCTGTATTTCTGGCTCTGCCTCTCTTTGTAGCTAATGTGAGACTTATGGTRGACGAACATATTTTGAGGAAGAACCAGTCTGGTTTCTAGCTGAGGTCACCTCTTGCATGCCTTAACTTTGCTGGAGAAAGCAAGGTCCATAGTGTGAAACACTTTGAGACAAGGGCCATATAAAGCTATGTATGTATGGCTATATATCACCTTCTGCACCACACACAGACCTCAGCATGCTGTGAGCAGTTTCATACCTGCACCCACCCTCTGAAAGGTGCTTCCTCATGGATTTTTATGTTTTAGCAAAATGTCTGGGCAAATAGTGAGCGATGATTTCCTTCAATTGTTGCCGCCATCCTCCACCACCCTCAAAATTATTCATTCTAAAGGAAATTTAAAAAAGCTTTTGTTTGAGAATTCCCTCCCTCTAATTGAGTGCATTGTACAGAGATCAAAGCACTGTTTTTAGTGGGTCTTGGTAGGCAGGAGTTTTTCTGAACAGACTCCAAGCTTTTGGTGCAGAATGGGTCAAAATGACCTTTGCTTTCTCCCCCTCCCACATTCATACGTTAGTGACTGCTAATTCACATTAGCTGGCATGGACTAGACTTAGTTTCTAGATCAATTATTCTTATAGCCTTATAGTTTTCACACAGAGTGGAAGAGTAAACTGCTCCTAAATTGCACACATTTGAATCTTAGAGTGTTGCTCTAGGAGGGAGAATATCCCTCTCAAAGGCTTTTTGATGGATATATTTCACCTCTACCAGCTTTCCACTTACGGGACCAGAGTGGAAGGAAGTGGAGGGAAGACTGAACCCACGGCAAGCTGCCATCAAAGAGATCCAGATTTCATGTGTGGGTGAGTTTCCTAATGCAGTACTCTCATAGGTGGGCAAAGCAAATAATAGCTCATTTTATACCCCTGAACACAGAACTCAAATGTCAAACTTCAGCAGAAACATTCATCACAATCAGGAACATGGACTGTTAAAGACCTAAAAAGAAAATAAACAAGTAAATTTTATACATCACCCCTGGGGAAAACCTCCTCCCACACACGTCAGATGCTAGTCTTGGCTTGACTGTTGCCTGAAACGTTAAATCACTAAAAAGAGAAAGGACATGGGCACCTTAGCATGGCTGGTTTCAAAGCTTTGTGTAGCTTATGACCTTTGGAAGGAGCCATTCGTCACCTGCAGGAAGTCCTGCATTTAGAAAGGCCAATGGGTTATCAGAGGAAAGCAGCGGTGGGATGGCTCCAGAGAGTACTTAATAGAAAAGGGCAAAAAAGAAGAGCAGAGGAAGATAATGTGAGGGCTTACTCATAAACAGACACATTTCTCTGCTGCCAAATTAGCAACCTTACTAATGAGGGTTTAGAGAGTCTCTTGCCAAATAACCAATATTACAGTGTGTGAAAAAGCTCAGGTTTTCTAAATGCATGCCTCTAAATCTCCAGCCAAAACCAGCTGAATGCTTCCTCATTTAATACTCAGTAAAATGTTTTATTTAAACGTACCATAATGCGTTCAGTGTTTCTATTACACTGAAATGCAATTTGTATCATGTAAATCCTGAAAATACCACCACTTTGCAGGTTTGTTCAAGCTACCAAATACATCATATTGCCCACTGCTGCTATATTGGGCAGTATTTTGAGGAAAGACAGTAGTCCAAAACAGTATTCATGTTACAGTAGTTTCCCAGTCCCAGACAATTTTTTTCCCTAATTTTCAAAGTCTGCAACAATCCATCTGGAATTTTACATCCATGATCTTCTGGAAGAACGGGCCTTTCTTTCTGGAAAGTCTGAAGTAAAAATGGACAAAGCGCCTTTGAGACCTGGAGGTTCAACAAATGAGGTGTTTTCATGCTTGGAAAAATTGCCCAGTTTGTGTTTATTTTGGCTCATCTGATCATATATGGCTAGAGCTACGGACAACTGGGGAGGATCAATGCTTTTCACCAGCTCTTAGTAATGTTGTTTAGAGACAAGGACTGGAGGCCTGGCCCAACAGACACAATTAAAAAAATGGGCCAACGTGCTTGAGTTTAAACCTGAAAATCTTAACATGGAAGATCACCGAGTCCAAGAAGCAACTAAATTACATTCGCCTAAATGGACGAGGTTCCTCATATGGTACTCTGCAGTGATTTGAAAAGGAGGAGGACTGTCAAACTCAAATTAAACACAACACAATTTTTCCACTGGTTCACTTAGACCTCACTCCCTTGCAGAGCTGTCTCCTGAGGCTGCGGGAGATGTCCTGCTGGGCTGCAGCTCTTCCCTTAGTGCCATCTCCCCTTCCCAGCAGTGCAGTTAATGTTTTGCCTCCACTGCAGATCCCCAGCTACACCCACAACCCACCTTGGTTTTCTTTGACTTTATACCTATTTTCTTCACCTCGTGACTCATTGGGGTCAAATCACTTTTGACTTTTTTAGCAATTGGAAGTCCATTTACCCCCACAACCATCCATTTGTGACTATTCTAGCATTACACATTTGCAAAGATGCAACAGGGCTGAGGAATTCTCTGAACCACAAACTGCTGAATCTTGTTGTACGCTTACCCTTTTCCTATGCTCTTTCTTAGGCATCTGCTACTGGCCAAGGCTTGGAAACAGGATAGTGGGCTACCAAGATCTATACAATCATTCTTACATTCTTGTGCTCTTATAATGCATCATTTTTGCTATGCTATAATAACTGCAAATCTATGTGAATGATGAGGCTGAATTATTTTCAGGAAAAAGGATGTTTCTTCTTTTAGGTGGAGCACTGATCCATGTGTGCTTATAAACTATTCTTTCTGTCTTATCCACAAAGGAAGTGAATTTGGATCTACTCAGCAAAAGGTGTGACTGCAGTCATGATAGCTCAATCTAGGCAGGCTGTTAACAACAGCAGTGACAATATGATGATGCTGGCTTTAGCAATGGCACTGTGAGTAAATAGCACGGTCCCAGGAGAGTTCATATGCTGTCACCAAAGCTCTTGCTGTGGGGTCTTTGCTGCTACTGCAATTTACTCCAAATGTCCCATCTGATTCAATTTTCTGCTGGAAAGCTAAGTCTGGCTGTAAAGACTCCTGCTTTCCCAAGCATCATACCCAGTGTGAGCCCGAATTAAGGGCATCCCAATGGCCAAAGCTGTTCTACACTTCTATACACAACTTGGCTTCTGGACTGCAACCTTAACTCAACCTACAGACATTGGAAAGACAAAAGCCCTGCTGAAACCACGTGGCTTCACTTCCACAGGACTACAACAGTCAGCCCTGAATTTTGAAAAGCCCTATGTCCTCTGCAATGCCAAGATGTTTTGAAGGAGTCAGAGGAGGCTGAACCAACCCCTCACCCTTCCTTGCCCCATTCTGCCGGTAGAGGATTAGACAAAAGTTCACTGTGTCATATTGCCCAAACTATTAAAGACTAACATGAAATGACACATGGCAAACGCCCCTTCCAGCCAAGAGATTAACAACATGTAATCATGCGAGATTTATATAATGATAGGAAAAGAAAGCAGATATTTTTCTTTTCTAATGAAAAATACGCGTACGCAGCTACACTAATAATGTTTGCCTGACCTTGGCCAATCTGCTTCAGTAAATATCATGCAAAGTGCCCCCTGGGAAGAGTTCAGGACACTGAAGAGTTTGGAAATTGCCTAGGATAAAACATAAATAAAACAGCCTGCCCTCCAAATTAAAAGCCCAGCTGATGGAGGAGTACAGTTCCCGAATGCGACACTCCACGATCGCAAGGTCGCCTATGTTCGGTTGTACACACACGAGCACCGGAGAAACAGCAAACCGTTTACGAGGAGGAAAAAAATCATTTCAGGTCCTGGATGGGAGGGTAGATGGGAGAGGASCTGCATAGTCAAGTCCTGTGTCACTTGATCTGCAGCCTTCTAGGCAATGTAACTATTCTTTTCAGTTTACCGCATAAGCTGCCCGGATAAAGAAGCTGTTTCTCCGCAGCGCGAGGGTACTCTCTGTCTCTGGAAAGTCTCAGTCACTTGGAAACAGAAGTGGCAAATGCTGGCAGTGTTAGCATAGTCATTTTTCCATCACCCATGCTGAAAGTTGTTTTCTGTCTCCAATCTCTTTGACATGAATGGTCTGATTTTGAAAAAAAATGTGTGTACACAAAGGAAACCACTGAATGCAACAGCAAGAAAACACGTTTAATGTCCTTACTTGGGTGCTGTCGTAACCTCGGTACTTTCAGGGTTCACAAGTTGCCCACTCCATAGTTGAAAAATCATATATAAAGCCCTTCAAAATTGTGAGATCATCTTAAAAAATCATTAGATGGTTGAAAAATTAGCAACAGATTTTTAGTAATTTGAATTCTAAAGATTAAAGTATCATGGCTCGTATTCCCAGCCTTTTCTTTGCAACAGCTGCTTGTATTTTTGTTTTCATTAAAAGGTGAATTCTTGTGTAGTTGCCCATAGGAAAACAGCCATAAAAAATTCATAGAGGCTAGTGATTTTGGTTTAGTCAGACGCTTACCCAGATACATGCAGACAAAAATGCCGTGGTCTTTGGTCTTACTACAGGTCTCGCAATGTTCTGTGTTTTTGCTAAAGGTTCGCCARCTAGAATAGAGAGATGTGTACGAAAATTCAGCTTTCATTTAAAAAAACCAATAAGGAACTTCTAGGCATTAACGTTACAGAGAAATATTCATATGTGTGAAGCTGAGAGTCAGATGGTAATTTAGATCTTAAAAGCATGACTTTTACAGTGAGATGTCACAATTTCCAAGCATGTCCCTTGGATATGGAGGCCCAGTTCAGGTGTTAGACCATGGGGTTGGGGTGTTAGCGGTATTCCAAAACACTCAGATGATTTGTGGAAAATCTGGTCTGGAGTTAGGTGCACAGGCAGGACACCGGTTTATACATGTGCCTCTGTTACAGGAGGGAGTGTAGAAACACAGACCTGTCTGTACATATTAAAAAACCCCTGTGTGTTAACAGCAGCAAGTTCTGTGAGCATTTGAGAAGTGAGTCCATCCCCAATTGCTTACACCACTGTAACGGTGTAATGCAATGGTACTCCTGGCTTGCAAACCTGGGACACAACGGCTGCAATCAAGAAATGCACAACCTGGATTCATCTCAAGCAGCTGCGAAGTCTGAATCCTAAAGCTGCCATGTAAACAGCAGCATGCGGAGCGAGTTCCTAGCAGGACTGGGGCTGCAGCATACTCCCCTTCCTACAAAGGGAAGGGTCCTCAAGCCCCAGCAGGTGGGATTCAATCCCGTGACTCAAACTGGTCCTCTCAAGTAAAAAGTTTGGCYGTTCACTGTGTCACCCTCAGAGCCATCCTGCTCTTGGAGGAGGATCAATGTTTTACATCTTTGAGCCTTGCTGTTTGGAAGGTGACTGTGGGAAGCCAAGTTCTGGTGCTTTCAGAGCATCCAGAGGCACCCAGACAAAAATCACCTCTCATACACACCCCGCAGCTGAGTCCCAAGTCCAAGTCTTAAAGGAAGAGCTCACACTAAAGTGGTGATGGTAAACCAAAGGCTAGCACATGAAAGCTGAGGTTTTGTGATGTATATAAAACACCCACAATGAATACTTCAAGACCTCTGAATTCCTTTTACCACTCGTATGAGCCACTAAGCAGGTTTAAACCTGCAGCCTTTCACTTCCTCCACTGTAAGTACCTGCTCCTTGAGTTACGATGCAGGTAGCATCTGTCCCCAGTGTCCCCACCAGCGCAGGATGACACAGGCATATACGCTTACATGATTACTTGCAGGATGTAATATGGTACCAAGCACTGTGATTCAGGTTATGCTTCCCTATATCAGTGAGCAACCTGCGGACAGCCAGAGCAATGCCTTTTCTTGGCGCCTCTGCACAGAGGAAACAGGCACCACCTCATCTACAAACACAAGCTGAAGAATTAGCTCTTCTGTAGCAATCACGGAGAGAGATTCATCGGTCTGTAAGCAGCATGAGTATGGGTACGTAGCTCAACACCAAAAGAAAAGTCCAGCACCAGGCTCCTGAGGCAGCAAATTCAGCCCGTGCTTTCTGAAAGCCGTGGGACAAAGCAGATGAGTCTGGCTATGGAGGGTCAGACCTTTGCTCAGCTCCTACCTCTGCCCGCAAGGACCTCAAGCAAACTATCTGTTAACTTAGGTGTCAAATGGGTGAATGATGGGCAGCTCCTCCACAGGGCAGAGGCATGAGGTCATGGCTCTTAATACAGCTATGAACAACACATCGATATTCACTCCAGGCTGCAGAAGTGCTGAGACTTGTACTGTCTTTGAGCTGGTACATGAACACATTCCTCCCAGCTACAGCGTGGCTGCGAARCCTCTTCAAAAACAGGCTGGAGCTCCCTGCGCGGCCGCAGGCCTGCCAGCAGCAAGGCCAGATCCTGCTGCTGAGGTGGAATGCAGTCAACAGCCCTGGGATGGAGCAGCCTGAATCCATTTTCCCAGATTTTTATTCAGGGGATGTTTTTGTTTATCCAGCTCACCCATTTGCATTCGCTGCTTTGCTATTTCATCTCATAAGAGCTTGCTAAGCAATTCTTCACGGCTGTGAGCATTGGCAGGGTGCAGCCTTCCACCAGACAGTTACTGGGACTTTTCTCCAGCTCTGCAGAGTGAGTCACTCCAGCACTCTCCTCCCCTCTTTTCTCTCTCCCTGTGCACAGAGGCATTTGTGAGACACAAAAGGATAAAAGTCCTCCTGTGAACTGCTGGGCGAGTGCTGACACTTCTTGCCGCGCAACTGATAGGACTGATTTTATAAAAATAAAACTCCACAATAAAGAGCTCAGGAGATTGTTAAACTGGAGAAGAGCCATTTGCTCAGCTGGGGAAGTCTTCTGGAAATCACCCCCCTCAAAGGATTTCACCCTGGTTGCCTTCTGTTGAGCCAAATCACTTTTATTTTGATCAAAGCATGACTTCCAGAAAGGCATTTAGTATTGATTTGAAAATGTCTTGCTTCGCCTCCATAGTTTGTGCTACGGGTTAATCAGCCTTGCTGTTTTAATTATTTTTTACATGCTTTATTTCCCCTGTGAATTTGACTGCCCTTAACTTCCAGGCTGAGCTTCTTCTTACTGGTTCTTGTTGTGCTTCTCTCTGGCTGAATTTGAAAAGCCCTTGTAGTGCCCGGTATCTCTGGAATGTACTTGGACACTTCATCAAGTCAACTCGTTGTCTTTCAATCTTCCTTTTATTGTCCTATTTATCTGGGGGACGGGAAGGAAATCAGGCATATGGTGACCACCCCAGGGAAATCACAGGTAGCTGAGGCTGTGTCCAGCTCTGGAGGGATTACCCCAGCACATCACAAGCRTTCACTCATGGTTTTCTCTTTGCAAGCCAGGAGATCCTGGGGACCATTCTGGTGAGGGCTCCTTTCTTCAGCAACTCCCTCAGGAACCCATCCCTGCCCCAGAGAGCATGTAGGTGGTGTTATAGGGAAATGAAGTGACATGACGGCACGGAGGGAGGACCGTGAGCCCAGCCCAGTAACCAAAGCACTCTACCAGAAACCTACATTTATTTGTTTTCATGACTTCATTCCCCTTCACATGGCCAATCACCTTTGCATTGGCACCTTTAGCCTCAAGGTCTGTTGTCTTCAGTCTCTTGTCCTTTCTCTCTGATTTGTAGATTACAAACTCCTGGGAGGCGGATCACAGTCTCACTACATCTACATGGCACCAGAGGAATCCCCTCTGCGGTGTGGTGAARTTGTGTTCCCAGCGTGAGTCATGCTACTTATCGGTGGACGTGGGCCTCCAGCCCTTCTCCAGTGCATAGTTCTTCACATGAGTCTGCTTCCTGCCTTGTCCAGCAACTTTCTGTGCAAGCTGAAGTAAGGGTCCCTGCCTCAGTTTCCCCAACCAGTGAGAGCATTTCAGTGAGGTTATTGGTGTTATTCATGGGGGCACACATTCTCCTGATGGGAGTGGGACCAGAGGTCTGGTGAAGAGGTGCTTTAGGTGGTAGTGCTGAGATATGAAATTGCTCTGGTTGCCAGCGATCTCACTCTTTATTCTCTTGCCCATGAACTGGCTGGTTCCTTAGATTTCACAGGGGAATGAACAGCCCTTGCCAGTGGCAAAAAAGGCACTTTTAGCTGCAAATGCAGAAAGCTCCCATTTTGCAGCCTATTGGCAACTGAACTTCACACCCTTTCACTCTGAAATGGACCCAGGATTTCTTCCCTCAATTTTTCTTGCCTCAAAATCCAGGTTGGTTTGTTGAAATAAGAAGTAAACATAATGACTTTAATGGGATGATCTTGCGGGGCTGTTGGCTGACTGAGGCCACCCAGCTAGAGTTCAGCGTGAGACAGTCTGCACCTTATAAGGCCAAGAGATGAAGGCATTTAAAACAAAAAAATAAAGGATCTGAACATGTTATTTAAATCATGGTGCAGGCAATTTTTTTTTCATTCTTTTTTTTCCCTTCTGGTTCATGACAAAACCTGAAATATGCAAGTGAATATAACGTCTAACATTTGTTAAACCCAGACTGAAGGCCAGCCAGATAGCACTGAAAACAAACTGTGAATATTTTAAATGGAGTGAGATATACATGACGGAGTAAATAAAGGGCACATACCACATAAGAAAAATTGGACAAAGTTCAAATGTTATTCGTCTCGGAGAAAGGCTTTTGAGCAGAGCAGTGCAGCTTGGAAACACTTGTATGTGCATTAGGGTCCATTATGGTCAGCCAGCTTTTGGGAGCAAGGGGAGTCGAATCATTAAAAAGAAAAAGGAAAAAAAAAATTGACATCCCAGGTATTGCGTGCTATTAGGTCATCATGACTGAAGAGCTAGGAAAAGAGAATAGGGGTCGTATTAGGCAATAGATGGAAGTGATCCAACATGTCAAGAGTTCAATGCTACTTCTAGGTCTTAAGTGCTAATAAAATAAGCTCCTAAACTGCTGAAGGCACATGTCCAGCCCCGAATGGTTTCCAGTTCCTTAGCAGCTATTATTTTTTCTGTCCGATATAGCATTTTTAACTCTACTTCCCCAAACCCAGAGATAGTCCCAAGTTTTGCTTGTTTTGTCTTTCTTTGGGTGCTTTTTTAGTTGACACCGCTTTGGAAATTGAAACTATCGAACTGACATTCCTGCTGTGCATAATGCCTCCTTTCCAATGTTTAAAAACATATCTCGCTCTACTTGTGGATTTGGTGGGAATCCCGGCTATGAAAAAAGGCAACATGCACAGCACATACAAGATGGAAAAAATTGGATGTAATTTATCCATAAATCTGGATTTATGCTCTGTGCAAGCAATAGGCCCAACTCTATGACTGGAGGGAAGCTGCTCACAAGAAAAAAAGAAAGGATCTGAGAACAAAATTAGTATTTTTGGAAATGTTAGGACTGGGCTTTGGAGCTGCCAAATAGAAGTGGTAGCTCAACACCCCGGTACCACTGATGGAAATTTTGAAGCTCTCAGTAGAGTTGAAACAAGCTGTCTCAGGAAGTTTGCAGGGAAGTTTATTCTTGTGAGAGCTGGAGACATACTCACAGGTCAGCAGGAGAGTTAACAAAACTCTACCCGTGAACTCCTGCTCCTGAGCCATCCTCACAGCCCCTTCCCCAAAACCTGGTGCATCAGCCTTCTCCCTCAGCCAAAAGCTGACAGCTCTTGGCAGCCCGGCTCAGCGTGGCTGTTGGTTTTAATCACATTGCTTAATTTCTGTTTTCACTTCATGTTCATGTGTCTGTTGCCCATGAACTCTGCATTTTAATAGCAGCACGTCAAAAAAGCTGTTTAGATGCACTTTGGTGTATGAGCAGGGAACGCTCATTTGTCATCTTCCACAATATCAGGCATCTCTGGCCTGTTTGGCTATCTCCACGGGACCTGTTTGCAAGGGTGGAAGGCGACAATATTTTTCCAAAGACTCTTCTCTCAATCAAATGACAGGGGTCTTTGTGCTACCTCATGGGAGTCCCTCTCACCCCACACTGCCCTTGGAATAAAAAAGCAGAGAAGCACACTGTTTAAATATGCATATAAAGCTCTGCTGCACAATAGATTAACTGCCATCAGCTTTCTATTTAGTGCGAGGAAAAAACAGTAGAGATTTTTAATTGATAATTCAGAAAGACACCCCATTGAATGGTGTTAATAATTACATCTGCCTATTCTGAGCTCTTCATCTACGCAGGGGTAATAGAGCCTTGTCCCTCAGGGACTGGAGCCCAGCTGAGAAGGCGGGACACCAAGCAAAGGAGTTGTAATTTGTATTTTGTCAACAAAAGCTGCTTAATCCTCCAGAAAGGCATCCTTCACAGAGGCAAGCCTTTGTCCCAGGGTTTTGAGAGTGGAGGGGGAGGATGGGGAGGGAGGGAGAGARGGAGAAAAGGGAATTACTGGCCACATGTAATTTATGGTTGAAAAGGTTCATTTATAGCTATCCCACTGTTGTATGCTTAGCCTGAGACCCTACTAGCTTCTCATTCTCTCATCAAGTTTGCCTTTTGTGGCTATACGAATGGTAATGATTTGAGGAGAGGTTGGTCATGGTTGTTAAGAGTCATCTAGCGTGATCAGAACTGAAGTCTCAAATTGATATTCATGTTTAAATACATTTCACCGGCATGAAATTTGGGGTCCCTGCAATAATCATCTAGGAGCAGGCAGTCATAACGCAGTACTATGCATATATGTATTTATTACCCATGTTTCAGTTTCTTTTCAGTAAGTTTCAGATGACAAAAAGGGTCTTTAACATCTGGTAGAAATGATTAAGTGTGTATGAGGAATAAATAAATAATAAAAAGATCAAAACTGGAGTCTCAGAGCTGAAGCCCTCTGAGCTCTGGTGATCCAAACACACCGTCTGGTTTTGCTTTCAGGTCAGATCCAAAACAGAAGACACCTATTTCTCGTACTGTAGTTTGGGTACAGCAAGAAACATGAAGCAAGAAGCCCTGTAACTGCAGCAGCTACGTGACATTTATGCTATTATGCATGTGACAAGGTGTGATTCCCCATGCGTGGAGTCAAGCTCATGCCCAGACCGGTGCAGTGAGGATCTTCTGCCCCAGGAGGGTTGCTCTGAAAGGTGGAAAATAGCCCACAAGTGGGAGTGATCTGCAAAAAAGCTAGGCTGAAGCCAACAAAACTTCTGCCATCCTCAACTTAAAGCCAAGGGCCCAAGTCGTTTGCTGTAGCACCACTTCAAAAAAGCTGTTTAGATGCACTTTGGTATATGTGGATCATCAGCTATCCACGGATGGGTGCCTAGCCAGGCTGGTGTTAGTAACATGTCCTTTTTTGCAATGGGCTCCTCCTGGCTTCAAGTCAGAGAAATGGCTATGGGATAAAGGCTGAGAGAGGAAGATCCTCCTTCTTCAGTACAGGACAAAAAAGATGTTGGTAGAAAGGGAGGTCCATATAGGCACGGGGCAGTAGTGAAAATAACATACAACAGGATTTTATTGCAAAGCACAGCCTGGCCAGCAAAGTGTTTACTCTCCTCCATTCTCAGGAGGAAAGCAACCTGTTCTCCAGGAGTTCAGGACTGGGTGTATAGAGCTGTGGCTTAATGATTCTTCAGGTATCTCGTTATTGGAAATGTGATGCCAAACTGCACATCTAAACACACCCAGATCTGAGGACACTTGAAATCCAAACTTGCAGCTTGATCTGCATTTTGTCACTGAGCTCTGGGTCTGTGACCAACCCAAAAGCCTCATTTCAATAAATATCAACTTCACACCATGAAAATCAGTTATTCCGAGCTGGGCTAGCACATATATCAGCCAGGCTCCAGAACTGGATCTGAACTTTCACATTTTCGATCCATCCGTAATAAGTTTTCCTCCCCTCCAGCTTTCTCCTTTCTTCCTTCATCTTCCCTCCCATCCTGCCCATCTTCTCTCCATCCTTCTAAATGAAATTGCACACCCTGTCCCCTTTCTAGATGATGGCCTTTTTTTTTACTTCAGAAGCTAATTTTCATAGTAACTCTAAGTAATATGCAGTCACCAGCCTAAGTTCAAGAGTAGTTTGAGGGTTTCCATTCTCTAAAAGAATTTCATTTTAAAGGATGAACAAAAGCAGCAAGGGCATTTCTGGGACAAAAAGAAAAGGCACTTTACAAACCAAATCAGTAAGTGTTCCTGCAACAGCTTAATCATTAATTGATTCATATGGTATTTTATCAGTGCACCCGTTCAACAGGAAACTCACTAATCAGGCAGTTATTCTCCTCTGTATAGTACATACCATGGATGATTTTTTCACTCAAAGGCATTGTTCGGGAGATCGATGGGACTAAGCAACTGTCATGCCACTCTTACTGCACCACCTTCATTGAACCCCTCACCCTCAAAACCTCAATGAGGTTTTACCTAGCTTGCAGATCTGTAACACCAGTGCTTCTTTACGTCCTGATAGCTACTCAGTCTGTAAGCATGTTAGAGTGCTTTTTCATCTCACTTTTTAGCAAATAGAGAGTTTAAGGCCATTACCACATCTCTATATTCTGTCTATTTTTTTCTCAAGTTTCACTGCAGATCTGAGTTTCATAAATGCAAACAGGGACAAATAATAGTATGTGCATATGGACAGGGCAAAAATGATTTCTGGAATGAATCCACTGAAGGCAAATATTAATGTAAAATCATTACCCAGGTAATGAATTTGTCCCTTCTGCATTATCCCTGCTAATATGTGCAGTAAATGTCTCTGAGTAAATGTCTCTTAGCAAACGTCTCTTAGCGATGGGTTGTTGTGCAGCTGTAACTGTGTTTTAACACAGCAGCTTCCTCACCCATGCCTTTCTAACCACCTTTGATCTTGCATTTGAACCATTAGGGCTAGGTTATTACCTGGTTACTGATCTTGGGTCCGAGTAATTTCTCCATGGCATTACCTGAGTTAACAACCTCTGAATCATAGAGGGGGGAAAAGACGGCATGGTGCATCATGTAACCAGGGTGGACGCCTGGGACACTTTTAGGTGGCTGAAGTACATATGGTGTTGGCTTATGGTACAGTATTGACCGATATTGATGCACGCTTGCGTTGATATGCTGCAGTCGCAGTACCAGGGCTTACTTTTCTATTTAGAGGCGTCACGCTTTGTTTAGTCCCCTTGGTCGTTTGGTAACTATTTGCATTACCTTTCTTTGCCTTTATTATTACTGAAGGGGGACCAGTATGTTCTTAATTGTAAAAAAGAGTTGGACAGGTACCTGAGAAACCAGAAAAACAGGATAGGAGCAATGTCTTGAGAGAAACGTACTGCTCTTAGAGCCACCAGTGACTCGGTAGAGGAGCTGCTGAGAACGGGACCAAGACCTCCTCCCAGTTATTTCCCTCTATATCGGTGTGTCTCCATGGAGTACGAGAGGTTTTCCTGGTCTGTAAAAAAACCCAGAACCAGAGACCATTTTTTTTCCTCTCATCATTCACAAGATGACGACCGAACATCAGATCACTTAAAAACCCATTAACCAAAAGCCTTTTGCTCAGGCGGGAACAGAATCAGCTTGACCAAAACACTCTGCTCTGCGCCTGCGTTTGTGAGAGGATGACTCCAAATAACACTTGGGGTTTACTCACAAAACAAAAACAGTGTGTTTCTGTTGAGCCAAAGCCTGTTTAAGGATTTCATATGCAGCAGACCAGCTTCAGCCAGAGAGACTGTGCCAGACTGCTGAATTCACTTAAACTTTTCAGTTTGTCTAAATCCAAAAGGAAGAAAAGGCATTTTCAGCAAGGGAATTAAATAGCTGTGCTAATTTACCCCTACCCCGTGTTCCTTAGGCAGTGTGTCGAAGGGAAGTCTTTGCCCATGTTTTCAATTTTGGTCATGGGGAAAGTARGAGGAAGAAAGAGCTAAATTCAGTTTATCCTTTCATAACCTACCAAACGCTGTCTGCTCATTGCTAACTGAGGTGGTCCCTTTCCAGACTTACAGGGTCTTATCCTATATAGCTTTTCTGGGTTTTGCTACATTTCAGGGAAGAAAATTCATATTGTCATCAAGAAATAAGGTTTAGGGCCATTYCCAGTTCTGCTATCTGCTTCTTATATTAACCAGAAAAATCATTTCACTGCTACCATACATTTCATTATCTGTTCTTATCTTGCTGGCTGAAATTTTCTCACTGGTTATTTCTGTTCCCTGAGAAATTATTTTCCTCAGAAGCGGCATTTTCCCAACAAACTGCCAGCATTCTTACAACTTTCCATCTTTTCTCCTTCCACCCTCACTTGTTACAAAATATTTGCATTGACAGATGAAGGTGGGACTAGCAAGGATCTCCCRGGGCTCTGAATTCAGTCCCCGGCTCTCAGGACATGCCATCCCTGCCAGAAACTGCCCGAGCACCGTACGAGCTCAGCCCAGCCCTCGCTCCCTCCGCTGCTGCTGGAAGCCTTTTTCAGAGCCGCGCTGCTCAGGTGGCTGGAAAACATCTTCTAATTTCCTGGCTATGTTTATTAGCGACCAGTTTATATCCATTTGTTCTTGTGCCAACCCTGCCTTTTGCTTTAATAGTTCTTTTTCCTCCTTCGTATTTACTTCCCCGATGTATTTATAGACAGCAATCATGTTCCCTTCATTTTGCTAGGCTTAACAAGCCAATCTCTTTTAGTCCTCTCTCATAAAACAGGCTTTCCAGGCCCTGATTATGCTCCGTCCTAGTTGCTTTTCTCTGCACCTGTTCCTGTTTGAATTCATCTTTCCTGATAWAGTCAAAACAGTTTAAAGTCACTGAAATATCCCACTGACTGAAGGACTGGTTTTGATTATTTTTCCAGCCAGAAGCATTATAATAGACCTCAATATTATTTTATAAGAGCCATGAGCAAAGGCCACCCATTTTTTTAGATTCAGGTATAATCTAATTAGTAYTTGAAGGACCACGATACTTAATAAAGCGGCTGTTCTGACTACCCAGGAGACATGTGGCCGTGATTGGCATGAAGCAGATGCTTGCTCTGCCTGCGACATCGCTCCATTCAGTGCTGGGGGAGAATCTATTTATTTAACTCTGCTGGTTAACCTTTATTTTTTAAGGTTTGCTATATCATCCATCAAATTGGGAGGATTGTTTTTCACAGGTGCAAATGAGTCATCACATGTTTTCCAGCTTGGAAAACATTTAGAAAATTAGGGGCTAGAACTTAAAAAAAAAAAGGAGGGAGAGAAGAAATTACAGTCAGTCTCACGGTCCTTGCTGGGATGTGGCTGTCCTGCAAGAATCAGAGATGGGATTTCTTCCACCACAAGTTTTGTGCTGGTTTCTAAGATCCTTGTCAGCAAACATCGGTGGCTGTAAAGCTGAGCCCATCCCGCAATGAAACAGTTATCCCAGCCTTAAAGGCAGGATTAGCTACCCGAAGTGGAGCAGAGAGCCCCTCTGCACTTTTTAACACCTCATGAAGAGATCTGGCTGCCAACAAAAGGAAAACCCTAATGTGTAAAAAATGCATAATAATAAGGACTTTGGCTGAGTGGAATTCCATCACGGATCAGATGAAATTGCCTTGTGCAACTTGCTGAGGGCTTCATGCTATGCTAAATGACCTTTGTACCATGTAAAATGGGCACTGCTGCAGGATGCAGGGAGAACCAGGGGCTGGGCTGCTCTTTTCTTTTCCCCCCCTATGGAGTTCAAGCTTGTCAAGAATACAACAAAAACGAGAGGGAGAAAGAGGGGCAAGAAACGTCCCATTGAATTTTTCATGAATGATTTTTGTCAGGGGAGAAGGAACATCTGTGTTTATGAAGGGTCCGGGGAGGGGACACAGCGAAAGCAGGATGTGACCATCTGGTCCTGGGTACCCAAGGACATGTGCAATGCCCCACACGAATGGTAAAATCCAACCTGTGCTGAAATTTTTAAGGCTACAGCTGAAAAGAGCCCTGCCTTTGCGCTCTGCGTTGCCTGCCTGAGGCTACCCACTTTGCACTTGCGAAGGGGCAGTGATTCCTGGGGGGGGTGGGGCTGAGGTTTCGGTGGGTGCTGATGCTCAGCACTCTAAAAATCAGGTCCTTGCTGCCTCAAAATGATGAAAAACCCATGAGTGCCCCATTTGTTGGTGCGTCCAAGAATGGCTGTTGGGTGACCAGGCAGGGTCATGTCCCTGACCACATGGGACTGATCATCACCCAAGGCTGTTCATGGGTGCCTGCAGAACCCTGGGAGGAGCTTTTCATTCTCCTTTTTTGCTGGGGTTTCCTCCCCTTCCTCAGAGGCACCTGAGACTGACAAGGGCTGGAAGGGGGAGGCAGGGAAGGATGTAGGCACTGGTCCTCTTGGAGGTGTTAAACACTCCCAGGACAATGATCGTCTTGGATTACACACTCGGGACTACACTTGGCACCAGATTTGGGACCAGGAATCAGTCTCCCCTGGCTCAGACTGGCAGGAGCCGTGGGGCTCTTTCCTTTTGTTTTCAGTAAGGGCTGTGACCCTTTTTGTACAGTTGAGGGGGAATTTTACTTAATGACTGAAGATGCCCTTGAGCTCTCCTGCATCTTACAATGCAGCTTTGAGTCTTTGACCGTAAGTCTGAAGTTTGTTATAGGGAGCTGGGCAGCATTTTTTGTCTCATGGAGGTGAAGACATGTGGAATAGCTATTCAGCGGCGGCTTTGGGACTGGACATGTGTTGCAGAGCTGCCTGTGGTGGAGGAGGACTGAGCTCAGCATCAACATGCTTATTGTCAGTTCTGCCTCCATCCTGTTTACTCCACTAAGGACTGGGACTGATGTGCTAGGAGCTGTACAAACACAATGCAAAAGCTTACGCCTGCCTACCCAGAAATATTGCACAGAGAGTGCCACTAACAAGTAAACAGCACAGGATGCTCCCTTAATAAAAGAAAAAAAAAAAAAAAAAATGGACACCCAAAATTGATGAGAAGGATCCAAGATATCTCAACAGCCATGTTGTACATGTCTACAGAAGCAGGATACGGACATCTGTTGTCATACACCCAGTGGCTTTGTATTTGATCTGTCTATGCATCAAGTTTCAAACTTCGCAAGAGCTCACCATTCAAACCATGGTCAGATTTCAAAATAAATGGTTTTCACCAGAGCTCACCAGGTCAGCAGCCCCTGAAAGTTTGCCCAGGAGGGTGATGAAGGGCTCTGAAAGAAGCAAGCTGACTGCAGGTACAGAGCACCCGAAAATCAGCCCTTGAGTTGTTGTCAAGACTTGTATTTCTGATGTTGCTTTCTGCTCCCAGATAATCCCGTACTGCCCCACACATACACAYCCACGTATCCCGAAGGGTGAACAAGCCTGAACAGGCAGAGATGAGTATCTGCTCTGTGGCATTAGATACCTAAATTGCTTCAGTCTCCTGACAGCTCTCCACGCTGCTTTGCAGCTCTTTAAATAAAGGTGCCCCAAGTAGAGATAAAAAACTTGCAGTACAGCCTGTGTTCCTGAAGGTCAAATGGCACAAGGAAAACACAGTGAGAGAGAAGAGATGGAGCTGGGCTCCTGGGTTCTTCTTCTACCCACTCCAGTGCCATTTTGCATGACTTGAAGCTGTTTATTCACTCTACCTCCAAATCTCTTTTCACCTATCTGTGGAATTCATACCAACCTGCCAGGAATTTTTCATGAGTTAATTTGGTCTGGGAACGTTGGAAGAGCTGCTACTGAAATGCAAAGGGGATTTTTTTTAATATTATTATTWTTTTTATTAAACCTTGTTCCTCCCTCTACCTCTCCCTCCACCCACTGCCCGTGGCCAGAAGGTAACTCTGCACCTTCTGAGAGCATCACAGAGTGAGTGCTTCCACAAATCTCCTTGAACTTTCCTCCTGCAGGGCTGGTATCAGATGCTGTCGGAGACCTGATCCATCTGGAGATAACAGAAGTAATTTATCCTTTGCAGCAGTTCATGTTCTTGCCCAGACATCCTCAGTGCTGAAGCAGGGTGGAGTCTCTCTCTTGGAGGACAAGCAGGAGAAGTTGCCCGTGATGCCTCTTCTTCTGCTGGTAGCAGCAACATTTGATGCCAGTGATGTCCAATGCTGCTTCCCTGGCTGAGCCAGCCACTGAACGGACACAGGGAGCACACACGTTGGCCTCGCAGCTTTTCCTCCCATGCTAGCATCCCCTTGGAGAGGTTTTGCTCTTGATGCAGAGTTGGATCTCTGGGCAAAGGCTAAGGGGGATGGAGGTCCCCATGCCCCATCACTGTTGCTCATGGTTGCACATCCACCATACTCAATGTGGTAGCACCAGCGTGGCTGAGCAAGCTCCCTCCAGCTCCCTGATCCTGAAAAACGGTCCTACTTCTTAGGAAGGACCACTCCCCAGGGCCATTACTGGACACGCAACCCCGTTACACATTTTTTTGCCAGCACGTTGCAAGCATCGCACTGTGCCCCACAGTGCAGAATTAATGGTGCTCTTCCAGACCCTGCGACTCCACGGACATGGCACATTTACCCGCACACACTGCACAGGGCAATTCTGCACAACGCCTTCCCGCCATACCAACCAGTCCCTGCACAGCAACCCCTTTCTTCTTCGGTTCAAAGTGCTCTGGCACTTCATCTGGAAAATCCTTTAAATCTACATTACCTCTGCCTTATTTAATCTTTTTGGGAGCGCTGACATCCAGTGCATGAAAAAGAGATTTTAGGCTGAAAGGAAAGCTGCCCCTGATCACTTCTCGGGGCTAAGTTACAAACTGAATTGGAAACTGGAAGGTGAAAAGAATATGTTACCTTTTAAGTGCCACATTTTCCTCTGCAAAAATGCCTTTTAACTGAGCTGTTGCAGAAGGAATAGAAATAGCATCAGGCCRCAGCCTTAGATTTTGCACTGTGCTTTGAATGTTCCTAAACAGGTGCCTTTGGTATCTGGCTTTGGTTTTACAGAAATGGGGGTCACCRGGCACATATTCGGAATTTGGAAATCCCTCAGACTGGGGAAGGTTTATATCTCTGTGCTGAAGTGCTGAACTGCAAATGCCGATTGCTTACAACACTTCATAGCACAAACCAGGTTCATCCTCCGCATCAGCAGCACAGGAACAGCCCTGGGCACACTGCAAATATCAGAAAGAAAAGCAGAGAGGAATTTATAGGCAGCACACCAATGTTGCTGAACATCATAAATCTCTATTTATTATACCTGGAAACCAAACCACAATGCCGCTTGGAGCTTACCTGGTTTTAACTTGAGGTGTTGCAGAGGTTGTGTGGCTGAATTTAAGGATGTGCAGCAATTTGTGTACAAACAGCCCCTCCATGCTGCAGGACCCACGGCAGACAAAGCACTCACATGATCCTGGCCGGATCCCCATCAGCAGAACTATTTTAGGACACGGTCAGTGAGGACACATCCTGGAGCACATCACCTCTCCAGCAGGCACAGCTGCCTCCTGCTAATTATTGACCAGAATCCGTTTGGGGTCAATATATCCCCAAAGTACCTTCTTGCATCAAAACATCTATTTACCTAGAGTAGAAAAAGCATCAGCTGGCCCTCTGCAGATCCCAGCAGGCCTGTCCATCCACTTGTCCTGGTGGATGTAGGGTTTGTAGGTGCCAGTGACAGACAGGAGATGGGCAAAGGTGCTGGGACAGGACAGGGGGATGCACTGACTCGCTGCGCAGGCCAAAAGCAGAGGGAGGGAGAGGAAAGGCTTGCTGAAAGCAGCTCTCCAGGGCTGTTTCTTCCCTATGTATCTCACCAATGCCATCATCTTCAACCTGTTTGCTGCAGCTGCCCCTTCAGCCTGCACCCACAGCTGCACCAGGGCTGCCTGACCAGGCTCTCGCCCTCAGGGTCACCAGCCCCTGGGGAAGCTCCTACATGGTGGCTGTCTCCTGGGCCCCTTAGGCAGGCCACCCTGTCCTCGTGTATCTGAATTTAGCTTCTGACAAACTTCTGTGTCTGCTCCCCTTTCTTTATTTCCCCCAGGACACTCACCTGGGCTGGGACCCATCCATTTTGACAGAACTGAACTTTAGTAGGAATTTTGCCCAATTAAGAAAAAGAAAGCCACAATTTCCCTTTAGAAAAGATAATCACTGTTGTTTGTGAGCGAACAGACTGTAGGATGCTGATAAGAGCAGTGTAACAGAATAAAATACTATTTATATATCAGACAGGCTGGCAAATGCTGATTAAAATGTCTCCTTTCACAATCAAATGGCAAATATAAAGACATATTTTCTTATCTGTTAAGGAGCTTTCATAGCAGCCTAGGCCAGAAACCCTTTGATATTGTACAGTATCCAGTAACGTGAGTGCTCTTTACAGAAACAGGCACAAGCCTTTGTTGCAGGAGATCTTGCCTCAGTCCTTCCCTCTGACAGCGACTTGATTTAAGAGGTCCTACTATGGCTCAATTCAGTTGCTAATGCATAGGCATCTAATGCCATTGGACATGGCCTTCAGCGTCCCTCCAGCAGGACACAGATGGCCCAAACCTTTCTGTTTGATGGGTTGGTCACCTTCAGGTGTTTGAGATAGATACTCCCAGTCTTGTCCAGAGGCAACAGATAACCAGACCAAGGTGGTCAGATTGAACTCTTAATCCCCCCATGCATCAGGTTGCAGTCTACAAAACTTGAAATATCTTTTCCTCCTTGTTTTTTAAAACGGCCTGCAAGATCTGGGGATGGGATCTACAGCAGGGCTCTCTCCTAAGYGAGTACCATTATGTCCTTCTGTAATACACATACTGCAAGCAACTTCCAGGAGAGCTCTTTCCCAGTGCACTGATTAAAGGTTTATTGGTCTTCCTTGGGAGGCTGGTGAACTCCCCATGTGTGTACCTCCTCTGCATGCTGTGAGCCCACTGAGTACCAAAACAAAATACAAACAATCAAGAGCAAATTGCTTTTTATTTATGCAACAAAGCTAATAGGCGTGCAGGGCAGAGGCAAAGGAGGCTCCATCTCCAGCTGCCGAAGACCTCCCCGTGAGCATCAGGYGGAGCCTGCCCTGTCCTCAGCTTGGTGGGGCTTCATCCTGATCCAGCAGTCCCAGGTAAAGCCCTGGGGTCCGGTTAGTGGAAGGAAAGAGGGTGAAGCACGGGTTGTGTTTGAACCAGAGTGCTGCAGCTTGCACCCCACTAGCCTGCGCGTTATGACAAGCGGTGGATGCGTGAGCGAAGACTCAGGAGCCAATACCCCTCCTGAACAGATGCAGACAGCCAGGAGCTGGGAATTTGCATCTGCTACCAAACCAGCGGGGCTCGGCTGTAGCTGGAGGCAGGGCCGTAAGGGAGGGCTGGGTGTAAGCAGCTCCATCGGAGCAGCCCCAGGACAAGCTTGGGTTCAGACAGCTCTGACTCACCCATCCTCCCAGCTTCGTTCTGGAGCAGGAGTGGAGAGCAAGCCAGCACCAGCCCCAAAATGATGGTGCGTGTTCCCCCACGGCAGCTGTGCAGGGATGTGAGCAAGGGGAGCTGGAACCATGTTACCGCTCGCTGCTCGCCGTCCTTTCCATCCCACCTCTTGCGTAGAGAGGATGAGTGTGGGAAGTCCTGCTCACCTCTGGGCCTATAGCCCAGGACACTTAACAGGGTGCTGGGTGGCAGCAGACCAAGACCAAGAGACTGATGGCACAAAAAGACAGTGGCAAAGCAGGGAGCTGAACACAGAACCCTTGGGGCAATTCAGCCCCCTGGCAGGAGACATTCCTTCTCCTCTATAAGGGAAAGCACTCCAGTTGAACACCTATTTTTCCAGTGTTTATGCACGCCTGAGTTTGCCTCTCATCACCGTCAGTGCCTACCTCTCCCAGGGCACCCCGAATGTGCAGTTCATACCTGGAGCTGCCCGAGGGGGGACGGGCTTGGCTCTGACGCCGGGCAGACAGGTGAGCGCTGCTGGTACCGCAGCTCCTCCGGGGGAATGACTACTTGATTTATCTCCAGCCAAATCCTCCCTGATGTAAATTGTAGAAGCTCTCTTGGCAGGGAGCCCCATCCCCTTATATAAGCTGAAATATTGCCCTTTGAGATTTATCCATTACTGCCAGACTTCTGAGCTGTCTGTCTTCAGCGAGGGCTCCAGAAGAGGCGAGGACGGTTGTGTTCGTACCGTTTTTGTCTGTGCAAGGTAAATATTATTGCATATTCTCCCCTGCAGCAGAGAGCCCAGCGCCGCTTGGACAGAGATGCCTCTGCTCTGTTGTGCTGAGACGCTGGCTCAAATACTAGGAATTTAATTTGACCCTGTAAATAGCTTTCTCAGTTAAATGTTTGATCTTGGGCAGGGGGGAAGGCTCTTTCAGGGGACTGAAATTTATATACACACACAGAGAAAAAGATTTCTTAAGAAAAATTGAAAGCAGCAAATCACTGTGTGTATGGGAAATGGGTTTTCAGTAAACTGTAATCCCATACCCCTTCTGTCCTTCCTCCCCTCCTTCCCACCCACAGAGATACGCGCGCGCACACACACGCACACCCCAACACCTCTGGTCCCCACTAGAGTCGAGCAGACGCCCGGCCCCTGCCCGGCTGCTCTCCCCCACAGCCAGCATCTCTCCAGTCATTTGTGGCCCTGTTTGCCAGAGGGATCTGCCCCCCATCCCCATGCTCCCACAGCGATTAGATTGCGCTGTTGAACCAGTTGTGTTTGGAGAGCTACGTGTTTAAACCGTCGGAGAGATGACAAGCCCAGAGGAGGAAGGCAGCTATTCCCTCTGCAGAGCTCTGATAAGGACAAGGGCTGCTTAATAGACCTGGAGGAACTGACAGGGTCTGCTGAGTTTTGAAGTGCTCGTTACATAGCTGCAGATTGCAGAAGACAGCAAAACTGGTGCCCAAGCAGTGTAAACCCAGAGATGGCGACAGGTAGCCTGGAATTACACCAGCTGAGACATCACTTCCCTCATTTAATTTCACTTAAGCTGCCACTTGAACTTAAAGCTGTTTCCTTGCACTGAAGTTTAATAAGTGCCCTGTGGCTGTTATCATTCCTGAATCCACTGTCGGGCACTGGCACGAGGGGAACTGGTGCAGAGAGCCTCTCGGGTGGGATCTTACAGCAGAGCTGGGTCAGGTCTTCCCGACTCGGTGACAATTCACAGCCCCGAGCAGCAGCAAGCAGCATCCGCCAAGAGCTATTATCGGGGAGAGGACGCCTCTTCCCTTTCTATCCTTGACCTCCCGATCTCTTTCGGAAAGATCCATTTCAGCTCATCCTGCCCAACCCAATGCTTCAAGCTCGGCTCCACTCTGCCGTTCCCACAGCGCCGACGCAAACCGCTGCCTCTCCAAGGGGAAGCCAGCTCGGATGTGCTTTTCTCCGGCTGCAAGGGCAGCAGGGAAGCGAATTGCTGGCCATCATGGCACAAATCGCTGTGCCCCTTCCCGGTGCTTCCTCTGTTTGACTCCTCTTGTTTCAGCCCCCTTTGCCACCTGGCTGCAGGGAAGAGCCTCATCTGAACCCCAAAAAAGCAAAACTGGGGTTTGAAGCATGAGATCCTGGACTAGGTAAACCCCAACTTACAGTAAGGCAGCCCCCCGTCCCCTTCAGCATACTGTCGTGTTTCTCAAGGGCTGGGGACCATTGTTAGAGAACAATGCAGCATTTCTATAAAAGAGGAGAGCACAGTTAATAAGTTCACTAACTGAGAAAAACACAGCCTTTTAATATCTCTCTTTGTGACTCATAGTGTGAGAGCCAGCTGTTACTACTGGAGTGAAATTCCTTGCTGATTAGTCTTTTAAAGGGCTTCCCAGATAATTAAATAATGATTTCTCTCCCCATTCATTCTAAGTGACAGGAGAGCCTGGCAAACCCAGTAAGCATGGAAGGGCAGCATGTTTTCCCAAGCCTTATAAGAGCTTAGCTATTCTGTGGCTAATCCGGTGCTTAAATCCAGCCGCAGATCCCTGCACCGAGGGACAGGCTGTCCCACCTTCATGGTGCTCCAGGGGTGACTTGGGTTTTGCTGCCCAAAACACTGAAACAAGGCTTTAGGCCAGGGCTGTGTTTTCAATATGAAAATATGACAGGAAGGATGGCCTCACCTGGGCAGACAACTGAAATTTTTTTTGCCTGTTTCCAAAAAAACCAAGTTGGTCCTGGGGTTTGCATGAGCTCAGCAATGCTGAAGATGAATTAATCCCTCTCTGTCCTTCCTGGGCTGTGTTCAGGGCCACAACTAGAAAGAACGAGTGACCGATATGGAGGCCATTTGGGGGTATTTCTGGGATAATCTGTCTTCAGCACATCTAATGTTTCCACTACATTTCCAAGTCACGGCAGATTCACAGTGATGTGCTCAGGCAAGCATTTCAACCACACAATCGTGTGGCCTCTCTGGGTACAGCTCCGTTGGTCTGATGGAGTTATTCTGGTTTTCCAMCAAAGCATAAAAGCCGAAGGAGAACCCGTGTATTCACCAGGTATAACACCGTGGTATAGCCGATGGATTCAGAAGCAGGATTCAGAAGCAGGTGTGCCTACGCTTGAATAACTGCATCCTCACTTAGTTTCACTTGTTTGGCTTTTAAAGAGGCTACTTATCTCATACCTTACTAAATCAGCAGGAAATTTCAGGACTCAATAACCTCTGGAAAAATTAAGTTCAGAAATTTGTTATTTTCACCACCAACAGAAACAAGACTTAACATATATTTTACCAAAGAACAAGACCGGCTTGTAGCTTCAGTTATGCTGAAACATTTTTCCAGTGAGCAGATGCTTTTATTTAATTGAAAACCAATCAGAAATATCATCTGAGACAGAAAAACATTGGCCAACCATATAAATATGTGAAAATGAGCTTGCGAGGTTTGCCTATTCCTAATTGAGAATCTGTTCCCATGGTTGAGAATCTGTTTAGGGGCAAGACAGGGGTGGGATAGATAGAAGGGAGAAAATATTTAAGAAGCAAGTGCTCTATCAGCAACATACTGTAATGAGAGTCTAGCAAAAAAAATGTACGAATTTTATTTTTTTAACTAACAGCCATCTGGCCATCTTGGCAAGAAGAAAAGATGCACCATTAGCAAAAGAGTCTGAAGAAGTTGTTCCAACCTAAGTGCAACCCACAAGGCATGTTCAGGCACTTAGAAATGTTAGGCATTTGTAATGGCCCCACAATACCAGCACTGTTATAACCACTGAATTCACAGGTAAACTGAGGTAGAAGGTGGTTAGGTGACGCTACTGTATTACAAAATCAGTCAGTGGTAGAGGCAGAAGTGCTTCTCCTCTCTTTGCTCCGATGCTGAAGGAAGCGTCACCCAACTATAGTGTAACCTGGAGATGGACTGAGCTCTCTGATGGCGGAGATTTTGGATGAACTGTCCCCAAACCTGCAGCGTGAAAGCAATTGGGCACTGCAAACCTTTCCATGAAAGCCTGGCTGGGGGAGGATTCTCCTATAGAAACCTTGCATTTAAATAGCATTGAGCACTTAGCCTGACAAAAGGCAGGAAATTCAAAGCAAAGGGTGAGACTCAGTCTTTAACTTACATTTTTATGCCTTTTATTCCTTTCTTCCCCACAGTGCAAATCAAGGACAGGGGGTCAAATTGATCCCTTCGGGAACTCCCTGCATTCACTGGCATTCCACCAGAAATGTTTGGTGGCCCAAATCATCAGACTAAACAACTTCTCCTGGGAATAGGAAGCTTAGGCACTATTTTCTGATTCACAGTGCAGAAGACCTCCGTAGCCACCCTTATCCCGGGGGATGCAGTGCTGCCCAGCAGTGTAGGTCCCAATCCCTTGCCCCTGGAGAAAAGGTTTGTGAGACAGAGGTGCTGGGAGACAGGAAGCAAGGAGGGATGCTTTGTAAACCGATAATGTTCCCTTTGATCTGAGAAGAGTGAAGGAACGCAGAACCTTTTTCAGATAACCCGTGGAAAGAGAGCAGTCCAGAGCATGAAGGCTGAGCTTCAGCAGTGGCTGGAAGAAAGAGGGACCTCTTGCTAAAAGATAAATGCTTCAAAACCCCAAAGCTGAGCTTCCTGGGCAGGAGATAGCTTCTCTACTGTCATCTTTAATTCAACAAGATATGTTTTTTTACATYTGTTGAAACCATTTAAAAAAATGTTAAAAAACCCTAGCAAAACCAGCCTGAATTCATAGAATCATAGAATCATTAAGGTTGGAAAAGACCTCTAAGATCATTAAGTCCAACCATCAACCCAACACCACCAAGCCCCACTAAACCATGTCCYTAAGYRCCTCATCTACAYGTCTTTTAAATACTTCCAGGGATGGGGACTCCACCACTTCCCTGGGCAGCCTCTTCCAATGTTTAACCACTCTTTCAGTAAAGAAATTTTTCCTAATGTCCAATCTAAACCTCCCCTGGTGCAACTTGAGGCCATTTCCTCTCATCTTATCGCTAGTTGCTTGGCAGAAGAGACCAACACCCACCTCGCTGCAACCTCCTTTCAGGTAGTTGTAGAATTCAGGGAATTATAGAGCTCTGCCTGGAGTCCCAAGCACTGGGAAGAAATTCAAACTTAAGGTCAAAATGCTACCACCCCTAATTCTTTTTTATTAGCTCTGTCCTTAGAAAAAAAATTACCTCTTAAGCATCACTGCATCATTTGCCACGTGAAAGCTCCCTGTTGATCTGTCTGTGCGGTTTCTAAGGACTCTCAGAGTGGAGGCATGATGGAGGACTCTCCTGCCCTTCTCACCAGAGCAGTTTAGGATGCTCTTGCCCTCAGCTCCCTGTCCCTGCAGCACAGCCCTGACTCCCGTGAGCTGAAGGGAAGGGACAGTGTGAGCACTCGTTAGACTGCTCCTGTGCAAAGGCAGCGGCAGACCACCTTTCCTGATGGATCAGGAGGAAACTGAACCTTGCTGGCAGGTTTTTTTGGAGGCAGAACCAGCAGCCGATGCAATAACCAACATCTGGGAATTAAGGCTGGCTTTTAAGCTCTCTGCTGTTTGCAGATGTTCCCATGCCCTTAAAGTCCTCTGCGGGCAGACTATAAAACCAGGTTGAGATGAGCCATTGCTTTACTCACGTAGGGCTGAAATGGGACAACTAATTTCCTCCCATGGCTTTAAACATATGCAAGTGCCTCCTTCTTCAGGGAGCTGTGCCAGGAATCACAGGGCAGGTGTTGTGGTGTGGAAGTGGGGCAAAAGCAGGGGTCATAAGGGTAAATATGTCCAGGACATTAGGGGCAAATTTAGGGACTTTGAGAGAGAGGCTGGGGTTACAATGCCTCTTCGTTCCCCACACTCATGAGGAAAAAATGAGATAACTGCAGACTGTCCCAGCTTGTGATCAGCTAGCACACTGAATAACACATCAGAAAATCCCCACTATGCTGTGAAATGTGCACTGTGATGAAGTCTGTCYAGTCTCAGCCACTGGACCAAATTCTTGTGGCAGGTACATGGGACAACCTCATTGCTCTGAGCACACAGTGCCATCGGGCAATGCTGCAAGGTCTCCCAGCTGTGCTGTTCTTGTGCACTGAAAAGTGGATTTTACCAGCAGAAATCAGCTCACTAGAGAAGGATGGTTTTAGCAATAGCAGTTTTGCTGCCATAACTGCGACGCACATGGATGGTGTAGCACAGCCCTCCCGGCACAGGCTTGGCTCCTACACTGAAAGAACAACCATCAGTTAACCGAAGGGGCTTTCACGCCAGCAGGAGAAACCCTCGAAAGGAATTGCATTGCTTTTTTGAAGAGAGCCTCCGGGTGAATAATTATCCTAGGTTGAATCTTGGCCTTCCCAATCATGACCGTCCCTTTTTAAGTGCAGCGGGAAGGGAGCAGCAGTGCCACAATGAAGCTGTTCATGTTTTCAGGGGGAGCTGCGTGTCCAGATAACTCCCCTTCTGTTCACCCACCAAGCACAGCCCTGGCATTGTGGCTGACACTAAAAGACTGATTTTTCGTGCCTTCGACTGCTCGTAGCAAGTCCCCAGCAATCTCAGCTGGTAGCGTATTGATAAAGTCATGAAAGCCCGGACACGAGGAACGGTATTTTCTTCAGCCTGGGGATGTGGGGTGGGTTGGGGTTTGGTTTTGTCTTTTTTTAACTACTAGGGRAAAAAAATGATAATCAAATCTCTCTTCCACTCTTAATTAGCAAAGGGAAAAAGCAGTGCAAGAAATAATTAGCAGAGGCAACTTTCTTTTAATATGAGATCGCAGTCGGCCACCCCAGGCGATCCAAACACATCTGATCGTGCAGGGGCATTCAAAGTCAGCTACAAAAGCAGAGGAACTCCTCCACATCCAAATGTTACTGCCCTCCTTATATTGCACTATAAAACCGGGGTGTCAAAAAGGCTAGAGATTTTACACTTAGTGYCAGTGTTTTGTAGTCATTAGACTAATTATGTTGGTGTTTTTACCACCTTTATTCTACTAATTGGCCTAAAAGCCAAACAGGGACATCATTACTTTACACAAACAAGCAATTATTGGGCTATAAACACACCCTGATTTGTATTCCCTGGGTGAGGAGGGAGCTCCTAATGCTCTCTCTGTGGCGTCTGCCACAATAACAGGCATTACAGATGCACTTGACTTTAGCTCTGCTTACAAAGAGGCCTCAAAGCTGCTGATACACGAGAGAAACTGGATATTTGTTACCTCCCTACAAATAGATTAAGGAAAATGGCATAACTCCAGGTTCAGCCCATGCATCGCTCTTCCAGTGCCAGGGTAGCTTGGCTTCATTTTTGGTTGGGATTCATCGTGTATTTGCTTTCCTAGAAAGGGATGGCTCAGTGAACGTGGCCAGAATAATTTGTTTATGAGACGCCCATGAGAAATGTTTTATTTCCAAGAAATTTGGTCTCCTTGCAGGCTACTGGGTGAAACATCAGCTACGACTTTCCAAGACTTGTCATTGCCTAGAGCCCTGCAAAATACATCTGCGTTGTCYGAAAGGGCAGCGTCTTCCCAGGTCACACTCCCTGGCAGTTCCTCACCCGCTATTGCTCTCCCAGCTGGGCTGTTTCACTAAATGCTTCCAAAAAACAGTGACTGCACTTCGTTCCTCCTTGCATTCCTGGGAAGGCTGTATCTGCTGGCTACAGTATTTTGTTCTAAGGCTTGATGCACTTCATGCATGTAAGCACTGCCTGCGTTTGAAATTAGACTTATTGGAGAGCAAACATTTGCACGGGGTTAGAAGAGCTGGGTTATGTGTCACCTGGCAGCAGGACTGCTGGGGCTCACAGACCTGGGCTCTTCATCACCCACACAAAGCTTTTCGGTACTGTAACTCCTCATCCAAACCCTACCACACCTACTTCCAGTGACCGTGTGTGCAAGGGGTGTTTCAGAGAGGTATGAAAAAACGAATGTGAAATCCACCCCAATATTACGACACTGGCAATATCAGTAGTATCTTGGTCTAATACTTTATTTTACCTCCAGGGAGATAGCCCCTCTTCAGGGGAGGTTATAAACTTGAATTTATCTTCGAGTAGACCAAATGTTGACCATTCATTGTCTTAAAGAGGCCATAGTGACTTTCTGTAAGCACTGGGATATCAGGGAAAGATTAGGGCAGTTTGGAAGGGGGAGGTTTATCTCAGGCAAAGCAGGGAATGACCTTGCACCTCCCGAAATTCCCTCCCCAGTTTCCCCCGGGTGTGATAGTTCCCAATTCTGATATTAAATTGAAATGCAGCGTTATTATGAACCATTAAATAATAGATGCGCTTCCTACGAGGGAGGTCTGCTTTTTAATGTCAGTTGAAACAATCTGTGTGATTAGTCTGGGTTCTGATGCTGAAAACGTCTGTGTTTTGCCTAAATAAAGTGCTCGGGACTGAGGCCTTTTTAGGTTGCTGAAGGGCTTTGAAATCCTTGTGTCCTTACCATGTCACTGTTTTTTTAAGCCCTTTCCCTGAAGACTTCATCAAGGACTCTCACTTCAAAACTGATGACACAATATGGTCCATTAGAGTTAAATTACATATGAAGTAAAAGTCAAATGCTCAGTGTTTTGCAAATGTTTTCTGCAGCACGACTCTGGCTGCTGTATATACTGAACACATCAGATCTTTGACTCTACAGTTTCTTAAACAAGCCAAGTTTTTGTTTTGTTTTGTTTATGTTCCATAAATCCATTTAAACTGAGCTATAATGGTTATTTTTAAGCTATCTCTCAAAAGTTTCTAAGGGACTTCTGTAATATCCAACAGAGCTGGCTCCTCTCCTTTGGAAATAAGAAACTGCAGCTTCAGTGAGAAACACTATCTGAACAATGTCTTCTTTAAACAGCCCCCAGAAGCACTGCATTTCCAACTCTAAAGGGAATTTGCATGTGTTTCAGCATCAAAGGTTGATACGACCCTATCACCTAGGGACTGTCATGTTATCTAAGTGCCCGCATATCAGGAGCAGGATAACATTGTGTGGTTCACAGCTGCTGCAGAAACGACATATTTTCTGAATTAACCTAGCCTCAGATTTATATAAACTACCCCTGATAACATCTGTCCAGGACCCTCCTTTGAAAATGTGCAGAGATCCTACCCAGGCGGGCTCGCTTCTGCAGCTGGGAGCCTGCAGAATAAAAACCAAATCAAAACACCTCTCTCCCTGGAAAAGCCACGCTTGGTTTCGTGATGCCCACCCCAAGAAACGGTGCAAAAAATGTTTAGCGGCGAAGGTAGAACAATGAAGATGTCAAGCGGCTTCTTGGGAGCAAGCCGCTGTGTCTTGTCATGCTTGGACATGAACGGGGAAAAAAATGTCTTTATTACCCAGAATGGTAACCTTGAAGTGCACTGGCTGCTTGATCCTATAACTTTCCCATTAGAAGAGGGGGCCCGCAATCCTAATGAGGCACAATAAGTAGATTATGAGACTCCTTTTGTTTTGCTAAACAGCAGCTTTTTCTGCAGGGAGTATCACAAAGGTGTGCGGGGCCCTGGTGCATGGGGCCGCTGTGACTGATACGCCGATTTGTTCGGTAGGGCCGGGGAGAAGAATTGAAGAAGACAGCGCTGATGTGCAGTAGAGCCATGGGGGGCGGGTGCCAGAGCTGCCTAAATTAGACTCATCAGTATAGAGGCTCTGCCCATTGTATCTGGGCTATAAAGCTGTCAGAGAGGAGCCCGTTTGAATGTTCCCTCATTCCTACCCTGGCGCTTCCTCCGCTCTCAGCAGAGAGCTAAGCCCCGGGATCTTTTGTTTGCATGAGAAACCACTGGCATCTTACATTTATAAGGACTTTTAAGGCTCTGCTATGAAAAATAACTTTGTCTCGAAAATACAGGGGATTTTGTTGTTGTTGTTGGGTTTCTTTTAATTGCATGCAAACCAGCTAGTGAATTTGTGTGCTCCTCTGAGAAGCTATTTTTACAGAGAGATCAGTGGTCATTTAAGATGCAAAGGAGAGCACAACTTTTTACCAGGGGGCAATCTTTCCACCTTGCATATTCATTTCGATGCCTAGAGGAGGAGACTGCTCCAGGGAAAAAAAGCAGGGATGGATTCCTGCCTCTGTGAAGGGGCTGGATCTGGTGGAAAGATAAGAGGGAATAGCAAGTGGGCCCACCACTCCCAAAATGGGCTTCTTAGCAATGTTCCTGTAACCATTCCTGTGCTGGATGGATGTGGAGATGGTGTTAAGAATGGTCAAATCAACTTGCAGGCTGTGATGCAGCATGCAAAACTGCATTCTTGTTTTCTGTTGGTTTTAATTAGGCCGCCCAACCTTTGAGGATTGAGGTTGTGGAGTTGCAGGTCAAATGAGGACCCTGTAGCGTGGCTGTTGATGTGAAAGGAGAAAGGCTGCGCAGCCAAGAAGGAAGTTTCATCACAGCCCGCTCAGATGTTAGTTGGCTGCTTGTCATCGCTCTGGTTGAACTGGAGATATATGAAGAAGAGTCTCTCCTATTCTACTTTGGCCTCTCCATGTGAATCTGGCAACAGACAGAGAAAATATAAATGTTGGGAAAACAAGTAAAAGTAGCTGGGGTTTTGGATCTCTGGGAAGCTCTGCTTTGTGTTACAAAGGCACTCCTGGTGCACCTTCAGGGGGACAAGGTTGCCCTGGTCTCTGGACCTGCCTGCCCACAAGGACAGGCTGTGCACATCTGTGCAAATCCTCATTTCACCAGCAAAGTACTTGAGTGTCTGGACACAAGGCATATGCAAGGATTTTCTCAAACTAAAAGGAGACTTTCACGCATTCAGTTCCAGATGGATCTGGAATTATTTGCTGGGGAGTTTTGCTGCCAGTCCTTGGTCTGGAATTGCATCTGAAATACTATTTCCCTGTGGAAAAAAAACCCTGGAGTTTTGTAATCCCCCAGAAACAGTGCAAGTGTTTCTGCTGAACCAGGACAGCAAGAGGGAGAGGAGGCTATTCAGTTTGTCACTGTGCGCTCCTTCTTGAGTACGATTACTACTTACTATTTTAACGCTGGTATTAATCCATCATGGATTGAGATCCCTCTATGTGAACTGCTGTATGAGGACAGATGGACATTGGAAAGCTATCTCCTTTCCCAGAAAAGGCTGACCCAAGGCACCAATAGCCAAACATGAAGCCAAGTAACCCACTATGCCACCCTCCAAGAGCAGACTTTTTCATATCTAGCCATTTCTCACAACCCAGGAAAGAAGATTCAGTTACGTGGTCACATCAGTCAACGCTTGAATCAGTGGCTGGGATTTTCTCAGTCAGCTGAGATAAAGTACAGCAGAAATGTAATGGAACTGATTAAAGTTATACCAAAAATGATACACACAGAGAAGGATTTTAGATGTCAGATATTTTTAATCTTCTCTGTATTTGCAAAAAAACAAAGCAATCCTTTCATACCTGATCCAAGCAGCTAGTAATGTTTTTTACCAACACTGAGACATGTTACAGGTGTGTTGTTGGGACCTACCAGTCCTACATTCATTTGCTGCAGTCTTGGTTTGGATCCAAGYTGTAATGATTGACTGAAAAAGCCCTTCTGGTTGCATCTTTTCCTTAAACTGTATCAATGAAGTTTGGAGGACTTAAGATTTTCTCTTTGATCTCCCAAATCCCCGGTTGGTTTTACTTTTTTCCTCCCCTCCTTGCTCCGCACTGCCAAAGGGCTCTGGGAGCTGCCTCCTTCCAGTGCTTGGATGAGGACTCTGCTCGCAGTCACAGCAAAGCCTCTGCATCTTGGCAAATACACCGCAGAGCATCACAGTACAGGCAACGGTATTTTTAAAACCTCTTTTTCCATGGGACCCAAAAAAAAACCATTGCAGCCTGATTTCTGAGAAACCAGGGAAGACCTCTGCAACGCTGGGCTGCGGGATGGATCGGAGAGGGGAGCCCAATACCATCAGCATGAGCAAAGGCACCTGCATTATCCCGCTCTCAGGKCTGTACATCCTTTACAAACCACTTCTGAGAGCCCAGCCTGCACCCCTTGGGGACAGCAACAGTTGTTGGGAAGCAGCTGGGCATATTGCAGCACCAGCATCTTCCAACATACAAAATGCAGCCTCAGGCTGTTCAGTTGCACCCTGGATTTCTCCATGGAGCATCTAGGGACGTGTTTAGATAAAAGATATTGTTGAAAATAAATCTTGCTTTACAACTGTTTTTATTCTTGGCAACGGGTGGGCCCTTGGAAAAGGGACTGTTAGAAAACAAATCTGAATCTGTATTGTTGGCCAAGGCATAAAACGATTGTCCAAAATAAATCATAAAACTTGTTAACAAGCAAAGCACACTATCAGATTCAATGGCAACAGGAGCAGGCAAAAAAATAGGAAAACCTGCTCCAGGCACTCTGAATGCAGCCCTCTATGAACTAGACCATTTCAGAGATGTCGTTTTATTTCTTTCCCATTTTTTTTTTAAGGGCTTTGTTTTATTTTTAGCAGCAATCCTGTTTTTTCCTTTTTCTGATATTTTTCTGTAAATAATAATTGGTTCCTTTGTGGCAGCGTTTCCACATTGGCAGTGGTGTGTAGTGCTTTCTTGGAGGTGGCAAGAAAAAAGGGAGTGATTTGTTTCAATGGGTTATTGTTGAGTGAATGCAAATATCTGCAGCCACTGGAGCAAATAGGAGCAGGGGATTAGGCGCAGGAAGCTGGCTGAGTGGCATAGGCCATCTGTCCCGGTCCTGAGAAAAGAGGAATCTCGTTTGCAGTGTATGTTAATTAGTTAGCTGATTGGCTCAGCTGTCACCTTTGCAGAGTGAAAGCGCACGGGCACAATTAAATTCATGTCCATATATGTTTATCAAAGCACATGTTTTTAGGCAGCCTTGGTTTTTAGGTGTAATTTTGTCTTCTCAGGGACCGAGAGGATTCTTTGCTATTGTGCCCACAAATGGAGGGGAGGAAAAAAGGAAGAAAGAAAAAAGAAAGAAGAAGAAAGAAAATACCTTAATTAAGACATGATCTGGATTGTTTGCTGAAGCGTCTCTGGCCGCATTCTTTAATGCACTTGAAATTACTCATTTGCATCAATAGGCGTTAGCTGAATTTATTTCCATTCAAATGTACTCCCTTGATGTTTCTACAGAAGGTGGTAGGTTTGGAAATACATGTATGGCAAGTTTGGGCTCCTACGGTGCCCCCATTCAAACACAACGTCAATATCCTACACTTAAAAGGGACCCGTTAGTTAAAGTAAAACAATCCCTGGGTTGGGGTGGGTTTTGTTTTTGTTTTCATTACATTGACATCTCCAAGGCAGCATCCCCAGTAACTTTCCTTGGGAAGAAGTTGTCTGCTTGCAAGCCCCAAGGAGTTATTTCCCATGGTGTCATTTCAATTATTTTTGATTTATTTGTTTACTGTCTCCCAGTCTCTGTCAATGCACAATGGGCCGCGTCTCCCCCTCCACGGGCACACGGGGCCCTGCCTGTGGGGTTTCGGGATGCTGCAGAGCGCCGTAGGAGCCACGAGCATCTGCCCAGCCACTCGCCCACTTTAGAGGCTTACACAGAGAGGGCAGGCGAGGGGAGAGGGCAGGTCGGGGGCAAGGGATCCTCCCCGGTCAGGGACAACAGTGTTGACCTTCACACAGAGGCATGAAAGAGCTGCAGAGGCTGCCGGTCCCAGGCTGGAGGAGCAGGCGGGGAGCTGCTCTCCTGAGGCTGCTTTGCAGCAATGGAAGATTTTTTCCTTACTGGCCTCAGAGGAGAAACCTGTCACCCAGCCCACTTGGCTCAGGCAGGTCCTGGGGAGAGGAGCTGCCTTGGAACGCTCCAGCCCAGTGCCATCAGACTGCATTTGCAGCCCCATTTCCCCAGAGAAAAACCTGTCCTGTTCTTCCCATCCTCTGGCAGGGTCTGGCCGCAGCTTCCTAGGCTACAAAATCATCCAAGGGCCACATCTTCAGGCCCTGGGGAGATGACCCTCTGTGTCTGCCTGCAGGGACTCCCCAGAAGCCAACAAGTTGATTCACAAGGCAGGGAGGGAAAATAAAATGCCAGGAACTCCCTTTATTGCAAAAAGCAAGAGCAAATGCATTCAAAGCTCCAATGGCCAGAAGCAGAGGAGGAGATATTTATATCCAAAAATTGCAGCTCCCAGTTGTGAGCCATGTAAAAGGAATACATGTCTCTATGCGAAGGGCTCGCGTCCTGCCCAGGGACAATGCACTCCGTGTGCAGCCTGGGGTGAGGAGGAGCAGGGGTATGGGGGTATCATAGAATCACAGAATCATAGAATAGTTTGGGTTGGAAGGGACCTTTGAAGGTCATCTAGTCCAACCCCCCTGCCGTGGGCAGGGACATCTTCAACTAGATCAGGTTGCTCAGAGCCCCATCCAACCTGACCTTGAATGTTTCCAGGGATGGGGCATCTACCACCTCTCTGGGCAACCTGGTCCAGTGTTTCACCACCCTCAGCGTAAAAAATTGCTTACTTAAATCTAGTCTGAATCTACCCTCCTTTAGTTTAAAACCATTACCCCTTGTCCTATCGCAACAGGCCCTGCTAAAAAGTCTGGCCCCGTCTCTCTTATAAGCTCCCTTTAAGTATTGAAAGGCCACAATAAGGTCTTCCCGGAGCATTCTTTTCTCCAGGCTGAACAACCCCAACTCTCTCAGCCTTTCCTCATAGGAGAGGTGTTCCATCCCTCTATCTGCATCAACATGGTGATAGGGCTGCTTCCAGCTGATGGGCCATTTTAAAACCCAGCATGTTGGAATGCTCATCTCTGCAGAGATGAGACATTGCCCGTGTGCACACAACTTGACAAAACATGTAGCAACCTCCAGGAAAACATATGTAATACCTTCTTGTCCTGTTTCATAGGGCTCACACCCTTTACCTGCTGAGGGTTTCTTTCTTTCATTCGTTCGTTTGTTCATTCCTTCCTTCCTTCCTTCCTTCCTTTTCCTCCTTTCTCCTTTTTTTTGACCTGGGGCACAGACCTCCAGCCACATGGAGCCTCTCTGTCCCATTGGAAAGGTGAAAGCTGGGTTGGGTGAAACCACTCTCAGTAAGAGATGCTGAATCCCACCAGGAGAGACACCTAGGCAATGTCACCAGCATGGCCTTCGATGGGTGAGATGGGCTGTCTTGGAAGCATGCTCAGCCCCTGGCAGAGTAAATTAAACACATACATACATCTAGCCATACTACTCTTCTATGTGATCTATGGGTCCTGGCCAACTATGATGTTTCCTAATACCTTTCATTGGCATCACACTCTTAGGGGTTGTGTGTGTAAATGCGTGTCTTCTTCCTTTTTAAGACAAAGCACTAAATCAGCGACATTTATAGAGGATCAGCAGATGGCCAGCAAGCTGTGAAAAAAAATTATATTTGTCAGGCTTATAAATCTGAAAGGGGAGTTTAAGCAAAACTCCACAGTATTTGATGTGATTGATTTCTGGAATGCTGCAAAATTATCCCAGGCCTTCAGTGCACAGAGGGTGCAAGGAGTTACATGGGTGCCGTAACAGCAGCAGCTAAGTGCTCCTGGGACATCCTCACAGCCCCCAAGGGAGGCACCGGCGCTGCTGTCCTCACGAAACAGAGGGAGAAGGACTGGGCTGCCCAAGGCTGTGCTGAGGAACCTGCAGCAAAGAGGGGAACTGAAGATGGCCAGAGTTTGGGTTCAGCGTGAGATGGGAGACATGGGATGGGCACAGCCCTTTCCATGCACCCTACACCAGGTGCTCATGGCTGGAGCGGTGCATCCATGCTGACTCTACAGTATTTCACTCACTGGCTTTTCTGGAGATTAGTGAATGTCCCAGGCCCTTGCAGGGGCTTCAGGGAAGCCTGGAAGAAGCCCCAACATGAGCATAAAGAGAAAAGCTGGCAAGGGTCAGGAGGGCAGAGACAACCTGGGACCATGGGCCATCAGTGGGAGCCCTGGACGAGTGAGCAGATGTCCTCCCAGCATGGTCCCAGAAATAGCACAACTAATGCAAGATCGGAGTTACCCCTTTTTTCTTTAACCACTCTGCAAAAAGTATCCAGAGATTCGTGTCACGGCATTGCGGTGTTTTCTCTCATGTCCTAACTAACCTATAACCAGTTTTACTCCCTTCCACTACTGGAGACATAGAGTCTGACTAAACAGGGCTTAAAAATGCATATAATGTATTAGCGAAGATTGCCAGAAGTCCTAATTAAGACAGGTAAAAGCTGTGTGTTAACATCAGCCGATCAGAGCAACCCCTGGGAGTTTCCCCTCAGTAACACAGCAGGTGTGAAAATGTAACTTGTCCCCTTTATGGGAGGCTTTAGGATGCATTAGCTGAAATGTTTTTAAAATACACTTATCCTAATTTAAATCAGCTTGCTGCATCAAGTTGCTTTGGGGTCATAGTTTTTACAGGCAGAGCATCCAAGACACTGTTTTACGAAGGGATTTAATTCACAGCAGAACATGGGATGACGAATCTGTTCGGCCGTCGGAGGTGGGAGAGCACTGCTGTGCTGGGGAGATGCGCTGTGCCGGGGAGACGTGCTGTGCCAGCAGGAGCCGAGCACCCGCTGGTCCTTCCTCGCAATAGTTCCCTTTCCACCGAGGAGGAAGAGTAAGTGCATGTACAAAAAAAGCCAGTCCTCCATGGTCGTTACTCTTAATTACACTATTACTCAATTCAGGACTACCACAAAATTATCCTGATTTGCCACTGCCTTACGTAGACGTTTATACCAGCACAAATTGAGTGCTAAGTGGGTGTAAATCAATACCAACCCCTGAGCAGGATTCCTGGCATGGTAGAGTCTTACATTCAATTTCTGTAGCAGTAAAGGATACCACACAACAGTGGAAAATTGGCTCCTCTCTCCCTAATTTTACCTGCGAGACCTCTAAGACACAGAGCAGCTCCCCGCTTGCCAGATCGTTCCTAGCAGGGAAACTTATATACCAACACACGATTTTTCCTTTCAAATCCTTGTTACTTCACTTTTTTAATCCTCAGCCCTCACACTTCCAACAGTAAGTGATAGCTCTSCATCTCCCAGGTCATTTGTCTCCCACAGGGGTTGGCAATGCTCTGTGTTTCATGTAAGAGCCCTCTCGCAACAGCCAGAGTTTTCCTCTGAAAAAATAAATAAAGCTCCTCTCCCACCCCTTGGAGAAAACCCCTCCGCAAAACCCAGTGAGAATCAAAGCTGAACCATCCAGGAAAGCTTATTTCTTAAAAAGGACCAGTGAAGTTATTTTGGAAGACAACTGCCGGAGGTACTGCGAGAACATTGATATCCAAAGCTGTCATAATATTTGACCCTCAGAAAATAGGAACGTCCATCCCTTGGGTAAACTGGCTGCAGTAATATCGAATGGGGAGAGGCAAAGAAAACACTTGTCTTTCGGAAGAGGGACGCGGGGCTGCAGCAGCGCTCCTCGGCTGAGCGTGCAGGCAATACGGAGATCAAAAGCTGAGCTTCAAGTGCTTCCAGTCAGGAGCCTTTCATCTGCAGCTCTGCAGAGATGAAAGTCCTAGAGTTTCACTGGGAGTGACGAAAAACATTCCTTAGGACGTCTCTTGAAAGCGTGGCTGTCTGCAGAACGGATTTATATTTGGGTTTTGTGCTCTTTTTCTTTTTTYCCCCCATCCCTMGGACTTCAATTATACACGTTGAGCCAAATGCAGAGGTAGACCAGCTGCAGGCAAAGGAGATGGTGGTGGGATGCAGGGTCTGCTCCACCGGCTGCGGGTTGCAATCCCAGCCCCTTCAACCAGACATGTGCAGGTAGGGTGSTCTTATTCCCCCTAAGAAGAGGGTCTTGGATTTAATCTTCTCCCTCTGTTGCAAGTCTACAGAGACATGTGGCTGTCTCCAGGAAAGCAGCCGGGGAAGGAGGCGATCAGACCGCAGAGCCGCCGCGGAAAGCACTGGGTATGCAACTATTCAGCGAATTCTYGCAAATGACGGTTCTGTTCTCAGAAATCAGGATCACTCAGCATACGCTTCACAAATAGGGAAAAAAAAAAGGCAGGGGGGGATAAATTCATGAGATAATTTATTCACAATGAATAATTCAACCAGCAGAAGTGACTACTCCAAAGATCAGGTCAAAAGTTGAGTACTTGAATAAATGAATTGCCCTTTCACAAATATAAAAAGCAGAAATCTCAATATTTATCATTTGCAGACACACAAATATTCCAGAACAACATTTTCTAATGAAGTGGGGAGGGGTGTTAATAATAAATTCTATTGATAACAGGAGTTAGAAAAGCAAATAATAACTGACTGGAACATGTTTATATATGAAAAGTGACTTTTCAAACAAACTGTCAACAGTGGGCTGCATTATAAGACTATTAGGAAATAGGAACTCTGTAAATAACTTGCCTACCCCRGCAACTACTGAACCTACTGCCAGTAAATAAGCATTACCTTGGAGCGTGAACCAAGCTGTCGCAAGCTTGGAGACATATGGTGAAAGTGCAAGCAGAGAGGTTCGAGATCCACAGCTGAGACCAGATGCGCAGCCAACCAAGGCAAAAAATGGGATCCATCAGAGACCTCTCCTGGTGTCGCGCCCCTAGAGGAGTTGCATTCTCTTCCTGGTTGGGTGCGAGATGGGTTTTTTCAGCCACCACTGCCCAAGGACTCTAACGTGCAGCCTGGGCAGTGTCCCTGCACAGCTGTGTGGGTTCCCACCACAGGGTGACCAGAGACACCTACCTCCAACCCAACCAGCATGGCCACCACATCCTTTTCACCATGATCAGACGCATCTAGGCTGCTTCTGGCTGGGGCAAATGCATGTGAAATGCTCAGCTGTAACGTGCCTGCCCCATCCGCTGCCTCCCTGCAGAAAGCTGCCCACGGAGGCTCACTGTGCTTTCTTGGAAAGACATTGTCCACAGTTCCTCCAGGATTTAATCCCACAGACGTCCAGACTGGCATCCCTAGATGCTGTCGTAACATGAGCAGATGCTGAGGTCCCCCTGCATGCTCTCAGAGAGTCTATCCCTGTGGCATTTCATTATTGGCCCACCTGCTATGCCATCATGGCAAACCTGTTTGTTTCCGGTAATTATAGGGGCAGATCAATGCAGAAGTAGGAGCCGATCTGGGCTCATCAACTCATTTCACCCAAGTTACTGTCAGTCATGCTTGCTCATGGCTGATCTAAGCCATGGCAGGAATTCATCAGTCCTGGGGAGTCCTCTGCCACCTTGCTGGCAGCAGTAACTGAACTTCAGCCAAACCAAGTGCAGTTTGGACTGATCAAAATTAGGGTGCAGGTCCTGCAGGCTGGCTTAATCCAGTCTTGAAGTCATGCCTTGAGATCACATTTGGAAAGATGAAGGCACTGGGTGGAGAGTGAAATTCAATTTTTCCTTATGCTGTGCATAGCTGTAGTGAGCACAGCTCTCRCCAAAGATCGGTCTCTGGCACACGGGGCACAGAAAAAATGACTTGAGGCACCAACAGCCCAAAAAGGGAGGAGGAGGTTGATGAGAGACAGAGGCACGGCCAACTGGGGTTGGAGCTGATGTGCTGCTTTCCTTTTGCAATGGAGGTGCAGACAAAAACCTCCCAATGCTGCCTTCCTACAACGTCCTTCGCCTGCCCCAAAGAGGACACATCTCCTCCAACCGACCCTGAAAACCAGCTTAGTGTTACTGAACTACAAAGAACTGTGAAACACCGCTCAGATGGTTTGACAATGCAGCCAGCGTTTATGGCCTCGAGCAGGACAGAGAAGCAGCTCTGCTGGGAAGGGGAGCCTGGGAAGGCCGGTGTGCCGAGCATCATTTCGCTCTGCCACAAAGCCCTGCCTGCTGTGACCAGCCACGGGCCACACGGCAACTTGGTGGCCAAGGCAGGACTCTCACCCCGCTGCTTCGGAGTCCCCAACCTCTTGCTGCAACTGCAGCACAGCCTCTTTGTCCAACTGCAGACCCAGATTGCAAGAAAGTTGGCTTGATTGGATTTTTTTAAATTTTGCTTGATTTCTGGAGAAAAAAAAAAAGAAAAGGCTGTTTTCAACTTGGCAACAGGAATAACAAACACACGAGTACGAGAGCTGACAGCCTTAATTTGTGGTTACATTTCTACAGCTTCATCTCAATGAGGATTCTGGATGCAGGGGAGGCAAATAGTGCTCCTACCCTATAAAAGAGGTACAGGGTGGAAGAATGTTGTCCAGTAATTATAGAAATGGTCTGGAGTTAGAAGGACTCCACTATGAGCAATTAAAAGGAAAATTAACCATAAGAAAAGTTTTCTTTCGGTTTTATAGCTAAATCCACAAATAGAAGAAGTACTGTACAGTCGAACTCCAACAAACAAGCATGCCTGATTTTAATGAGCAAAATGAAGGGCTTGTTTTATGGGATATGTAATATAATAGTCCCATGGTAAGGGAGCCTATTTCTCCACTGCTCTGCACTGCATGCACTTATTCCAAGTGGTGCAAAGTGGGTGTAAAGTGCTACCAAAACCGAATTTCTTCCTTGTATCCTCCTACGGTCATATTCTACATCCCTTGCATGCATGTGTGCACCACTGTTCTGCGTCAGAATCAGCAGATTAAAGAAAAAGGACTAGTACTGTGGTTAGGAAAGGAGGGGAGGGAAGGAGAAAGGTTCTGGGCTCACCCCCTTGCCACAAACTTCCTGCATGATCCTGGTTGAGTCAATTAATTTTAGCCGAAGGTGGATGGTAGGGCTCTGGCAGAGGTCCAGAGGTCCAAATTGCCAGTGAAGGTGGGATGCACAGGGCTGGCAGACCATGAAGCACCCGTRCYGTGGCTGAGCCATGCGTTTTCCCAMTTGCTGCCCTTTAAATGCCTCTGTGGAGCTGTAACTCTGCTCTCAGGGATGAAATACCCTGTCCTCGAGGTCATGTTGTGTGCCTACAGCCATCACGGCAGTCAAATACCCCTACAACAGGGGTGCACCAGAGTTTGTAGCCAAACTTTGCTGTTATTGTGGCAAAAGATACTGTTGTCTATGAATACAGAGACGAAAAGTGAAAATCTGGCAGCAACAAGGACGCAGCCTCAAAATTTGCCTGAGGGAGCTGCGGACGGTTGGGATCTCCCTGCACACCAGCGAGGACCGTGGACATCTCGGTTTTCCACGCCTGTGAGGGGCACACAGCACCATCGCACACAACACAGCCTCATCSCTCCCCATCACACACCCCACTGCGTTCACTGAGCTCTCTCTCACACCAGACTCAAAAAACCCCTAACTATGCTTATACCCCCCCACTGCTGCCACCACCCTTTGCCCCACAGACTAATCTGTTCTTACTTGCCCAAACTTACTGAAATAAAAAGGCAACTTGGTGTTTATAAATGCAAAAGAAAATATATTACTTCTTTGCCAGGGAAAAGGTCTTAAGGCTATATAGCAAAAATTATTTCCAGTTGACTCCTTCCACCCCATCAGTTTCAAAGAACCAATTTGTTGGCTACTTTGTTGCTTTATTCAAAGCAAAAAAATCTTCTTTATTTTTTATTATTTTCCCTCTCATATTTCATGTCATTCTTCTTGTGGGCAAGAACAGAGCAGGGGCAATACCAGCACAGAGAAGAGAGAAAGGTCTGACCAGCAGCTGGGTGTGAGTGAAAGCAGTAATCTTCAAAGCTGGCTTTCGTCTCTCATAGCCCGTATGCCATGAGACAGTGATCTCACCAAGGGTCATGCTCCTTCTCCTTCTCTCCTCCTTCTTCTTTTCTCTCCATTTTGGGTGCTGCCAGGAAAGGCTGCCATGTTTAGAGACATATAAGCCAGGGTTGCACCCCTCAGGGCATAACACATGGTGAAGCTTGCTGTGATGCTCATGAGCATCCTGGACTGCACTTTCCCAAGGTGGTGACATCCCAGGGCCTTTTACCCAAAAGATGCATTTGGCCGTACAGCGAGGCCAAATGGCCAGGATCAACTCCAAGCAGATTGCACCGCAGGGTCTGAGGGCCACAAGACTTGTGGAAATGGGTTAAACATAATTATCACAACCTCACTTGTCCTACATCTGCCACCAGCAGCATGCTTCTGAAGCAATTTATATCAAACCACAAATACCTCCCACCTGTGTCTGGGGCCGTGGCTGGTGTTGATGAAGAGCATCAACATGTGTTGTGCCAGGTTGCAAACCACAGCCAAGCAGTAGCTGGCTCTGCTGGAATGACCCCATCTTCTGCAAATGGCCAACAAAACTCGACGTGTAAATGCATCGCACCAACAAACCTGCTGGAGTTGCTACTCCTCAAGAACTTCTCAGTGATACCAACCAATGATCTCAACAACTGCATCACCCTTCCTACACCCCCTGGGGGCTCCTCGCTTTGAGCTAGTGACCAAGTCTCCTTCCCCACCAGGTTTGCTGGAGGATTGGACTGCTGAAGAGGGGAACAGGAAGGCAACATCAATTTGGCACTYGCCTCCCAGAGCAGGGAAAAACTATCTTGATGTAATCACTGCAACAGAGGTTTTAAAGGCAGGGCTATCTACTGCCCATGTCCTGAGCCGACAGAAAATCCATCTCAGAGCTACCCAGCCCTCTTCCCTCCCTCATCCGTATCACAGCAGGATCCAGAACTGGTGCTCACAGGTAGCACAGGGCATTTTCTGTTTGTTTTTATTTGGTTTTTTTTTTACAAACAGCAAATATGCCAGAAATCAAAGATTTTGGAAGATGAAATTCCTTGCAAATTCAGGGTGATCTGAGCTAATAGTTTCAGCCAGAGGCGAAAAAAAWATGAAAGAAAGAGAAAAGAGTGGGAGGGGAATTCTGAAAAAATTTCGAAACACATTGTTTCAACATCTTCTAAACAAAATGGGTTGGGTTTTTTCTAAAATACCAAAATGTTTCATTTCAACATTTTCACATTCGTGTCTCAAAACAGCCTTTTTGTTTTACAAACGAATATAAATTAAAAGAAAACAAGGTTAAATGAAAAGGTTAATAAATACAATAAAACATCTTGGGTTTGGACTGAAGAAACTATTCGGGGTTGACCCTACAGGAATATTTTCCTTTTTTTTTTCCCACTTTGCCAAGAAAATATAAATAATTTAGTTTTGACCTGAAGGCATTTATTTATCATTTTTGGAGCCTGAAATGCCATTATTTACCTAGATCAACTCATTGGCTCCCTGGCACCCTTGTCTTGGGGGAATTAGGAAGATGAAGGGGATGAAGAGAGACCACACTGAGTTGGCTGGGAGGAGGGTTGCTGTGGGATCTGGGCTTTTTGATCCCAGTCAGGGTGGTTAGGTGCTGTGGTACCCACAGCGCCCTCAGGACACAAACCAGATGTGGGGAGAGGTGAGATCTCTTATTAGACCAAAATAAAAGATCTAATAAAATATATTATCTGCACCCACAAGACTTACCTTGCCTGGCGGATGAGGCACAGTCACTGCTAAAGCACAGCTCTGTCCCGAAGGGCACCATAGCATCCTGACCGATAGATTTTAGGGTTTTGGGAAAGAAAATCAGGAGGGCCAGGTTTCATGGTTTGCCTACTCTTTGGGAGAACAGGGAGCAAAAAACGTCCCTGTCCAGACAGGGGGGAGATGTCTAACAGGCACAGGGATGATGTGGAGGCCCCAGGAATGGGACTGGCCCCAGGTTGTACTCCTCGCTGTGCCATGCCAGGGGCTCCTGCATACATGCTATTCATTTCGGTTGCGTAATGCTGAGCTGTAAGACCTCATCAGCTGCTACTCATTACACAGGCACAGCCTTTCTTGAATAGAAACCATAGCAGAAAATAGATCTCGGGATGTAAAAACTGACATCTTGAATTCATAAACCAAGCGACAGCATTCTTGTTTAGAGTCTGAGGGTGGCCTGTTCTGAACTCGCCTTTTTTTATACCAGATGAGTCTAACCTCAGAGCCAGGATGACTCCAGCGAGTATCATTACCCTAAAGCAAAGAAAAGAACATGACTCAAGTCTAGCAGTGCTAGAGTCGCCCAAGAAGGGGACACCGAGTCTGATCCTGCCATCCATCCAGACCCATCAGCCCTCTGATGATCTCCCCAGTCCCAACAACAGCAACAGCAAAGGGTGMGATTCTGGGCTGCAGTCAGACTGCTTTGCTCACACATGATGTCCTAACTGGGGAATTGCCTTGGAAAACCCTAGCCATTAGAAAGGGACAGAAAAATAAACCAAGAAACCACCCTCCTCCACCTACCCCACTACCAAACCCGTTTCACTTCTGAAAGCAGGAAGGACTTGTCCCACGGCATGCTCCCCTCTCTGTTAACACCAGGCTAAAGGAAGTCACAGTCTGAAGTGGTTTTCATCCAAAGAGCAGACCTAGAGACACAAGACCTTTTGAAGCTCTAGCACCTCTTGGTGAGGCTGCGACAAAATGCCAGCCCCACCGCAGAAGTTGCATCTTCTTTACCCCTCTGCTTTAACTCAGATAAAGGAGATAAATAATTTGTCCACAGGTAGGTAGATGCCCAGCCACAGCTTTCAGAGCATACTTGGCATGCAGAAAGGCTGCAGGAATCAACACCCATCGCCTCCCTCACCCAGAGCCACGTAAAGGAGAGGGGCAAGATCGACTGTTTTCATTAAGCAATGAAGGGGCTGGGGGAAGGACTCATTGACCTCTCAAAGTCTTTTACAACCCAAATTTTTTACAGTTTCATATATCTGTTTCACTGAGACGCGGGTTTGGGGAGATTGGGGTTTTATGCCAGATCTCCTGTATGAGCCCAGGCAGGACATCTAACTTCTCCCCACTTTTCCAAAACCATGATAATGCATATTGACAGACACATTCATGTTAGTGAGATACTTAGATAATGGTGCTGGAGACTTCGAAGTATCTGGCTGGCCAGCAGGTACGGAAAATTTGCAGGAGTAACCTGAGAAGGCATTAATGTGTCTCAAATACACCACATCCAATCTTCATCAGTGCATCCACTGAAAAGAGCAAGGTCTTCTCCTGCAGCTCCTTTTGCAGCACCTCATGCTCTCTCCGCACCATGCTGGCATCACCCTTTCACAGGCTCTTTCTGAGGTGGCTGGCAGTGCAAGTGTCTTTCTCACGTACTCAGTGGGAGGGAAGAAATCAAATATACAAGATAAAAACATACCCTATGCAGCAGCCTGGCTTAAGCATGCTGTCACCAGGTTCCGTCTATTTATTCTTTGTCAGCTCTTTCTACTTGCTCCATCTTTCCTCACATATTTCAAATCTGCATCTAATTCAAGTATTACATCCATTTATTTTCTTAGTACTTTTATTCCCCTGAACTGTGTTTTTATGGTGGGTAGCCGTCGTTGCAAGCACAGTGCTGAAATAAGGCACTTATTGGCTGCAGCTCCAGGGATTTTAACCGGATATCTGCCTTTGTTTAAATTAAGTAAATCAGGATGTTTCCTAAACACCATAAGGACAGAAGTTTAGACTTCTACTGAATCAACTTTTTGACCTAAAGCCAGCAAAGTTTCAGTCAAGGACATTCCTTGGATGTATCCAAGGAGTCTGAAAATCCCCTTCATCAGGTCCCAGGAGCTCTGCGACTCACCCTGTCGGGGACACCAGTCCTGCTCCCTTTGGAAGGGATGCCTACCCCTATAAAGTGACTACTTGAAGACAAACTTGTAGTCACTCAAAATTGAGTGAGATACCTCCCACCCTTCAAATGCACTTTTTGATACAAGACTGTAGTTTACATACTTAGAGACATACTCATCCATACTCCCTGATGAAAACAAACCTGCAGCCGTGATGGGGTATGGCTTCAGACATTGCTATAGACAGAGCTTCGATAGGGGGGTTGACAGAGCCATGGGCTGATGGATGTTGTGTTCCTGAGTACCTTTTCCTACAGAAACGTTTCACCTTCAGTTTTTATTAGGTGAGGAGTTTCCAAAGTGCTCAAAGCTGGACATGATAGCAACTTGAAGTAAAACAGATTTCAGCACTGTTTCTTATGCTGATATCTTCCGGGAAGCCCAGAAGTTAAGCATACAACTTGCCTAAGTAAGAACAAATCGCAGATGGACAAATCTTCCAAGCAGATCCATGGCCTCTGAAGACTGCAAAGTCCAAGCCTTTAAAGGATCTGTGCATCCTGGGACTTGCATTTTTATTTTCTTCTGAAGAAGCAAACCATGGTGGCCCAGATGTAGTCCATGGGCACCCAAATGAACTGGAAAGTACCAGCGTACTCAAAGGAAACAGGCTGCTGCAAATATCGATTGCTGGGGGAAGAGGGAGGGTGAGTAATTCCTGTCAGAAATTGGTCCAATTATTGGAAATGCTGACAAAAGCTAAATGCACATTAAACTACGGTGGTTCCCAGCACTGAGATGCTTTGAGCCAGCAGGAGCTTTGCTGTCCTTCAGCCACAGGCCACCGACAAAGAAAACAGAAATCGCTGACGGAATTAATCATTAATTGTCTTAATTAAACAACTGAGAAAAAGCTTTGTAATCAAATATCCACCTTCCTTTTGTTAAGAAAAGCTAACACGTTTGCAAAACAGGGTTTAGAGAACAATCTCTCAAGGTCAGATTTAGATTGCTTGAACTGATTCCCATTTGAGGCTTTGAGGTGCTTGACTTGGTTGTTTCCATGTGAGACAACTTCACCCTCAAACCGTTACCTGCGCTTTACTCTTCCAGCCTCTTTCCCTAAAGCCGGCTGATCTATTTAAGGAAAGAGATGCTTCTCTCTATGAATGATCCCAGTAAAATATGACCAGCAGTACTGACTGCGGCATATCTACAGAGGTCACTGGCTTTGAAGGCCTTGTTAAATATACTCTATTTGTCTCAGCTAATGTCAATGTGGTGATTCACCCTGTTTCTCTATGCCAGCAAAATGAATGAGCATCATTAATGTTTTATATCAAGGTGCAGAGTGCGTAGTTAAATGCCTTCACACAGGCACTAACGTCACACGAGGATGTTTTCCTTCACCTCTCCTCCTTGGCATTGCCCAGGGCTTCAGCGGGAGAAAAAGCGTACATAGACGCAAAACAGGCCTTACGTGGCTCAGCAGCAGTACCCTTCATCACTTACATTTTACTAGCAGTGCAGGTTTTTAGATGAAAGATGTACTGACATATAAGCACAGCTCAAAATGTTGTCCAGATCAGCAAAAAAGGAGGTTAAATAATTAGCTATAAAAAAAGCAAACATAACGAGAAGCCAGGTAATGCCTAACTTGATGTGATATTAGAAAGCAAAGGAATCTAAGTGAGGCAATTTACATATCTTGGCAGCAATGTGCAGCTCAGTAGGAATGTCTGGAAGGAAATCACATCCGCAGTCAGCACAGCAGTGTTAACCAAGATTTGAGCCTCAAAAATCTACAGCTTAAAGTTCCATCACTCAGGCTCCAGTTCATATGTTATTCCTATGTTAACAAATGGGTACAAAACCAGAAAAACTCTCTGAAGGTCCAGAGAGCCAGCCAAATGACTGTGGATGAAAACCCCTTCGGAAGAATGATGTATCTGATTAAATGAATTTATTGCACAACGTGCAGAACTTGATCAAAGGCTCCTCTATAGTGGAGATAACCTGCAGACATACCTTCAAGCAGCTTTAAACATTGCATCAACAGCAGTCTAACCCATCAGCACTGTGGAGTAACTACCCACATACCTACCCTGTTCTTTGGGTGGGTTTTGCCACTATTTTGAACCTGCACCTGCTGCTAAAGATATATGGTTTGGATCAATCTGCTCTGTGTTACGGCCACAACAGTGATGGCAGAGTGGACTTGGAGAGTTCATCAGATCTGAGTCTCCAGCGTCACCCAGTAAGGGAGAGGCACACAGCAGATATGTGCTAAAAATGAAAGCAGAGCATCTGCAGAGGCCATCCTGCCACCAGACAACTGGAAGAAAACACAGATGGGGATGGCTGCAAGCCACTCATCAAAGAAAGCTGGGAGGGAACATTTATGGGGTTTAAGCAACTCAGAGGACATGCAAAGAGCAGCTTAAGCTAGACAGGGATGACCAAGAAGTTGCCTTAAGCGCCTGATGGTGAGGGAAGCATCTAAATTCAGACTCTTCAAAGTCTTGTAAGTGGGTAAGCAGAAGCACTGAAGACAAAAGGAAATAATTCATTTTTCAGCTTGTTTCCACTACTGTCCTTCAGTGCCTTCAGAGCTAAATCTAAGTGACTGAAGCTCATCTGGGTAAACACAAACCAAACCAAACCAAACCAAAAACCAGCCTGCTTTTTGAAAATATCACCACTAGTTGCTCACTTGCAACTGCTTTGACACCCGAGCCTACACTGTGAGTGTTTAAAACCTGTTGGACCCCCAAGGACATGTCTGCATGCATGCAGCCACGCTCCCAGCCGCTCGAGCAACCTGCCWGGTCCTGCTCACCATACCCCTCAAGGTGGACATGGCCAGAGCTGGGAGCAAAGGGCTTCCCCACCACTGCTCTGCGTGATGGCCCTTGAGCAAACACGCTTTCAAGGGCAAATGYCGTATCTTTTCTTTCACCTCTTTAATCTTATCAGTACTGCCTAAACCTGGTCTAACAGGCCATCCAAGGGACAGCGATTGCCTCAGGGGTGGACATGCAACTGGAGAGAGACTGCCAAGTATGCAGATGGTTGTTATCTGCAACAGCATTGCTGTGCAACAGGCTGAGCCGAGACTCTCCGGCCATCTCCTAAGGAAGAGCAGAGCATGCCCCAAGAGCATGCTGTTTCTGTCCTTCAGCCTTTTGAATTTGGCCTCTGCAGAGGCTTCCTTTGATCAGAGCATCACCAAAGCCTCGCCAGATTAAACTCCACTGGGCAGATCCTCAGCTGTGGTAAATCAGCGCGGCTCCCCCGGGGTCGATGGAGTTATGGTGTAACCACCCTGTGGAGGATCCAGCCCTGTCTTTCATCCAGCTTGAGCATTAGCGATAAACGCAGCTAGTTTCAAATGCCTTTGTCTGTCTTGCTGGAAGAATGCTGATTGTGAAATGGGAATTTGCAATGCTAACAAAATCCTGAGGACCGGCTGCAGAGAAAAATAACTACAAACAAACAAGACCAAACCCTCTCCTCRCTTAAAAAATTCACAGCATCCCAAGGAAGTTATAGCAGGGAGGCAGAGACTGACAGTGTTTGAACTCTCCTCTTCGCTTCATGAAGAAGATCTGTGGGCAAAGGGCACCTGATGCTGCAGAGGCGATCGCTGGCTGCTTTGCAAGACCCCGAAGCATCAAACACCCGTGCTGGCTCCAGCCCAGGATGGAAGTGTTGCACCGTAGTGGTTTGATGCCTGCGCTGTTTTCTCCTCACATTTGCACTGACTCTGGACACAATCCTTGCCTTTCTGCTAAGCTCTGGTACTCCCTCGACACGTTGCACCACCGAGGTATAGCGTTGCGTAGGTGGGTGGAAATGATCCCCTGTAAGGCATATGTAAGCAGAGACCCTCACTCCATCTGCCCACTCAGCTTCTCCCTGTTTTCTTGCACCTTCTCTCATTTCTGAGAAACTCACCCTCGGCTCAGTTCCTCCGCCTGCAAAGTCTTTCATCTGGAATTAAAAATAGAGTTGGTGCAGGCGATTTCTGAACTCATTGTGAATATGAAGAGGTGAGAAGTGAAAACTAACTTTCCACCAATTCTGGCCCAAACCACCTAGAGCCCACTTCTTGTATTTTCTGCCCAAGTGAAAGGGTCATACACACAGCTTTGAGGACGAGAAGGATTAGCTTTCATCACTTATTCACAGAGCTGCAGATCTCAGGCTTTCCCTTTAAGGTTTTAGCATGCTYAGGAAGTAAAAATTATAATACAGACCAAGGTGGGAGACACAGAAAACAGCAAGTACCAAAGCAAGTATCCAAAAGTAACACCAGCTGATTTTGGCAAGGCAAGACCTCCCCTTTTCAGAGGCCACCTGCTTCTTCTGCAGACCTCAGCATGGATCTCCCACACCTCTTACCCCAGGTCCTCTCTCATAACAGTCCTCAAGATGTCCCTGCGCCATGGGGCAGGGAATGCCCACCAGCCTTTTTTTTCCCCAACCAACATCATGTCTTCTAACTTGGATTTGCCTGTGGTGACCTGTGGTGGCAGAGCACAGCCAGCTCCCAAAATACAGAGGCTTTATTTAAATAAAGGTAAGTCTGCAGGCGTGACGATGGCACTACCTTTTTACTCCCTTTCATGTGGGTCACTGCAAACACCAGGTGAGGTTGAGGCATTTCAGATACAGGCTGGGAAAAAGACTGAGTACAACAGAATAAAAGGAGCCGGAATAAGGACAAGTGGTTATTGCACACAATAACCAAAGGAAAAATAACACTTTTCACTCTTCCTCCATCAAGTACCTTTGACAGGGAAACAGTTAAAGTCCAAACCTTTCTCTTCTTTTTCCCGAATAAGTGTCACAGTCTCTTGGCAGAATGAATTTCGCCCTGAAAATTTCACTGACCCCATTCAGTTAAATTCACGGATCTTTTAAAGTTTTCCAACATCATCAAGCAAAAAAATAAACACTCACGATGTTAAAAGTGCTGCAAGAGACTGTTTGATTTGGGGAATTTTCCTCATTCGCTCTCAGGCCCGAGCATATGGTTAGCATTTCGGCGTCCGCCAGCAGCTGGGGACGGGCTGGAGGTGGGATTGCCCCAGCTCTGCTCAATGGGCACTGGCCATCGCCAAGGCTCCCTGGATGCAAACAACAAGGTAGCCGTTTCTCAAAGAACACAAAAACCCTTCAACCACCTGCAAAACACACTGTGACACCAGCATGAGATCGCTAAATGAAACAGCCTCCTTGATTYGACGTTGATCGGAAAGGGAAGCCACAAACCTGGAACAAAAGGAGCAGCAAGAGCAAGGAATCCAGATGGCAAATAATTATTTGTTGCCTTTTAGACCAAYGTTGGACTGAAATCATGGCCCTAAGCTGCCGTTTACAACTAGACGAGCTATTGGCGATGTGGCCATGCTGTTCGCCCAGTGTAATTCATGTATTTACAGCAGCTGCCCGTACAGGTTCCCGGAGCAGGGTGGGCTCAGGGCAGCATCCAGGCAGCTTTCCTCCCGGACGTGGCAGAGCAGGTACACCCAGCTGGAGGGACAACCCTCCATGGGTGGAAATGATGCTCCAGTATTTAAGTATCCCCAAGTGAAACGCCATTTCCTTTAGGTATATCCTGTGTTTTCACTTCCAGGTAGACTTTTCTTTTGCTTTTAGCTGAGTGGCTCATTATGATAAGCCACAACATCTTATTTTAAGTTGTGTTTATTACCAGTTTGACACATTACACTAATATTTATTTTTCAAATCGTTCCATAAAAAGCTTTACTGATACAATTGRAATGGATATTAACTTGATGTTTGGCCTTATCAGGACCAATATTCACCAGGTTTCTTAAATCTGTCCAAGCCTGCTTACAAAAGGAATATTTTTCAAAGCTGCAGTGAAGTAGAAGCAATTATAATATATTCCACACATTGTAAGAGACCAAGAGGACTAGAATTTAAAGTTAGCACGAGTCCRTTTCCTAACACCAAACTCACGAATGCTCTCCTCGTTTCTCTGAACACAATATTCCTCCTGCAAAATGATCCATAACCAGCCACTTGTCAGACTTCAGACCTTCCAGAAATGCTTACGATTTCCTCAAAAGTCAACATATATTTTCAAGTGGCTGAGACAGGCCACAGGTAATTTATTGGCTGAAATCAAAATATGAAGTGAGGCATTTTGAAAGCTAATGTAGAACACTGGATGAAATCCATAGTGCCACGATGTGTTTTAGACAGCAGTAATATTTATGACCAATGATTGTCATCATTTTTTGTGTTTATGCCTCAATTACTGTGTTATGTCATACACTTCTGCGCAGTCAAAATCAGTGTTTTAATTTTAGAACCGTCTCACGGCATACCGCGAAAAAAATGTATGAAATATAAGTAGCATACTTGAGTCATCTAGCATGTCTCTCCATCAACCTTATCTTTCTTATCTTTAAAGAAAACTATAATTGGATAATCGTTACTTAATGTAAACTTCTAAAAGCTGGAAGCCATTTCAAGATTACACAGATTAACTGTGGCTACCTGTGAGAACATGCTTCAACATTTCTATGAATTTTCAAGGTGGATAAAATCAAGTGTCTCCAGTATTTATGAAACTATTTTGGCAAAGAAGTGACTGGAAATTTGTCACACAGCCTTCAAGAAAAAATGATAACTTTTCTGTAGTGTCCTTATCTTTCTCATTACCTTATGAGCCAGTCAGTTGGCTAGAAGCAAATAGTGGTTTTAATTTTCTGTTGGTTTGCAGACAGAGTGCTGTCTGGCTCCCAGGTTAACTTTAGCACTGTCAGCTGCAGAAAGGAATATATTTTCAAAGTTCAGATCGTTTGATTTTGGTATACTTTTTACATGTTCAGATATTCCTTGTTGTCTAGCTGCACAGCTGTCTGCAGAGAAATCAGCCTGAGAGTGGATTATCCCCCTTCCACTGTGTAGTAAGATACAACCTTTACAAATATTTTCATATTTCTATGGTTTGAGGCATCAACAGCCACAGAGAAAATATGCCCTTTTCAACCAAGTTCCTACTTGTGTTCTCAATTGAAAGAGGAGCTAATATATTCCTGGCAATACGCAACCCTTTTGTCTTACCATGGTGTACGATTAATACTACGCCTGAATTTTGGAGAAGGACACAAATTTGCTGTCACAATCAAGTGGCTTGTATGAACCAGAGTGGATACTGCAGCCGCCTGCTTGCTGCTGTTTCTGAAGTGCCCAGCTTTGTACACCTTTCCTCCCAGAAAATGAGCTTTGCTCTCCAGTGCTAGGCTAGAGAGATTCAGAAGATCTGCACTGTTTGCAGGCTGTCTCCAGTGAGCCCACCATGAGCAATTAAGAAGCAATTAAGAAGCAATTTGTGGGTAAACTACATTAAGCCTTTTGGCAATTATTGTTATTTTCCTGATTCATTTAAACTCTTTTCTCCCCTCGTTGCATGAAGTTTGGAAGCTAATGATTAAGAGGAGTAACTTGATTTTGTCCATTAATGTTAGTTCCCAGTCACTGTCATAGTTCCGCTCCACAAAGGGATATCACTAAATAATTGAAAATACCTAAATAATATTTAGATTCAGCCTTCGAGCAAACCTCTGTCCCCCCTAACTAGCAGGTCCACAGATTCCAGACACTATTATAGAGACCAAAGTAGACAGTCTGTATAAATATATGGAAAAAAAAAAAAACATATTTAGTACCAGAAGAATAAATGTATAGTAGTTTCCAATCGGTTTCACTGTAGTCTGTGGGTCTCCAGGGTACACTGACTTCTTCTGAATGGTCTACAAAACTTAACAAGAAAAATAAGCCTATTGTCAGTAGGCTTCAATTTAACTATACAAGGGGCTGAAGCTCTGCTGGAAAATATGTGGACGTCTGCAAATGAAAAAGATTGAAAACCACTGACTGAAAACCACTGGCTATTCTGGCTGCATTTTTTTAAGGAAGACTGGAGTTACACTGTAAAAAATGCCTTCAGAAGTATCTCTTTACCTTTCACTAGTACTGAAGACATATTTGAGTGGGATTTGCAAAGAAATTGCAGTCTTTTGGATTTAAAGGTGATGCACAAATGTGAAATAGCGCTCTGTGTGAAACGGAGGGCACAGACCCTGACCTCAGGCAAGATGGTGGTTTGGAGAAATGAAGCCTTCAGCGATCATGGGTCTCCCACCTTGGACCACCTCCAGCACTTCCAGCCAGTGCCCGTGGGCCAAGGGGGATGCTGTTTCTCTTTACACCCTCACAATGAAGCCTTGAAGCCCCCCCTCCACCCACAGAAAGCAGCACCGCAGGCTGCTAATTTAGGGTGAAAACTGCCCCCCTTCAGCAGCTGAACATCCAGGATCCCTCCATTATCCGTGTAGAGAGGCAGGCACCATCAGAAGCAGTTTAAGTTCAAAAAATCATATTTTGGAGGCATCTATTTCTCTCCATTGACCATAGGGATAGCCCAGGTCCATCAGGTTCCTAACTCAGGTGCTTTGCTAACTTCACTTGAAGTTATGTGGGTTTTTCAACCTAAGTAGACATGGGTGACAACGTGTTGCAGAGGCAGGAGATGCTCAAATAGGGTGGGGAGTTTCCAGAGTCACACAGTTAATGGCAAACCTGGGGGTAAACCTTGGGTCTTCTCCATAAATAAAAACCTTTGACCGGTCAGTGAATCTTTTACAAGGTGCTCAAGATCAGCGGTACCTGGCATCCAGTGTTTCCAAATGCTTATTAATGATTCATCTGATCTATTGACCTAAAGCAAAATTAGCTGTGAAAAGCATGGCAAAGCCATGCAGGCCTTGCAGGGCTGATTCTCAACAATACAGCTGTTCCCCAGCACTTTTCTGGTCACATTTTAAATGACTCGGGGTTTTCTTTCAAAACAGATAGAGCTGACCTGTGTTAAAAGTACATGCAAAAAAACTGGGGCAAAATGCAACAGAGGAGGGGGAATGTCACCAAGTTCTGGAAAAATGCATCGTGAGCAATTTCTTCATATAGAAGGATAATAAAGAAGAGAATTTCTGTCCCAGGAAGAGCTCCCAGCATTGCGTTCAGCTCTCTTCTAACAAGCCTGCAAGATGTTTGTCCACTTTAGGAAGAAAGCGCTCTCATTTATTCAAGATATTCATTTGTCCATCTGCCCTGGTGCCACCAGGACCACCGCCTGCCCCTGCCCGCTGCAGCACCCCAGCTTGGCAGGCACTGGCAAGGCTGTTTGCACATTGCAAACTGCACTATAACTTGAGCAATCAATTCCCTCCCTAGGAAAGAGGCTGCTAGAGCATCGCAGTGTTCCTGGAATGTTTGGAAATACTTGTCAAAACACGACTCCGGTTTCATTGTTAGTTCTATTAACATTCAAACATTTCCCTTGTTGATTAAAGGCATTGGCTCCATGCAACGTCTTAAAGTCAATACCTACCTGCCTCCTATCCAATTTCTTATGTAACTGCTCCTTTCCACACCACAAATGTTTTTCTCTTAATGATGAATGAAATGATTTATGCCACAATTACTACGCAGAGGCCTTTCAGGGCTGATGGAGGCCAAACCTCCCTGACCACAGGTTGCATTCTTCATGATGTTTGATCTGGACATCCAGCACGCTGCGTGAGGGGAATCACATTTCTGCAAAAGCACAAGATCCCTGAGGTAGTTATCACTTTATTATGACAGAGCTGGACGTGGTCCCACAAGACAAGCTGCAGACCAGGAGTTGGTATTTGGAAAGGCAGTTCACCTCCCTGGGCTTTGGAGTGACCGATTGTACCATGGGGATAATAACACTTAACTATCCCCTACAGACTTATCTCTGTTTATAAAGTATCCTGAGACCCTCAATCGCTTTTCCACTGCAAAGCTGCTGGACGTGCACATCAGATCTGGAATGCGCGTGCATGTTGCTTCTTATTTCAAAGGCCAGTAAAACCTATAGAGCTACCCAATTCTGTAACACGTCCTGTATATTTAATACACCGATATGTCTGATCCACCCACCCTATCTCTGTAGCGGAATATACCCAGAGCGGAGCTTGCGCCATGCTCTTTGGAAAAATAAAACTACCACAGGAATTGCAAGGAGATAGACATACAAATTGGGCTCTACATGTGGCTGGGCTGGAGTCAGACACAGCACTGTGTCAGCACTGTCTTGTGGGAGCACACAGGCTGTATTAAAGCAGAATTAAGAATGGCTGATTTGTCCCCGTATTGGAGCTTTCCCCTGAAGTAAGACAACGTGCCACTGAGAAAGAGCCTGCTTAGAAGTTGTAGTAGTAATGCCCTAATATTGACTACAATTCTGCTGTCCCTAATAGATGAAAGCCCTCAGCTCATATTTATTTTAGGATGTGGCTGTTTATTATGAAAGCTCCCACGCCGCTCACTTCGCATCCCTTTCCCTACCTCAGAGTGGGGCAGAGCAGGGGAAAAGCCCCTGGAGAAAGGGGGGTAGGGATGTGGCCACCAGGCCATACAGGAGGGCCAGGACTTGGGGAAAAGCCTGACAAGTGACATCTCTGAAGGGCTGGAGACGAGAGGTGTTTCCGTACCGCCCTGCTGCAGGTGAGCAGCTTGGGTGGACGGGCAGCGGCAGGCAGCTGGTGCCCTTTGGTGCTGTCTGGTCATATCCAGGAGAGAAGACTTTAAGTATGGCCATTGGGCTCCCAGAAGCTCATCTTGGCAGCGTGTGGTTTCTCCTCACAGGCATCAGTCTGCACAGGCAGGTGGGGGATTAACCAGATTGTGGCTTCGTTTCAAACACCCCCCAAAGTAAGGCGTCCTGCTACACCTGCAAGCACGACACTCCAGCCCGTTTGCTTGAAATGTCTTACATCGTGATGGCAGGCAGAAGTGATCTCTGTCTTTTCCTCTCCAGGCTCCAGAGCATTGTCTTGGTTTACTCCAAGGACGGGAAACACCCAGTCTGTGCTGGCGGTCAATGGCACCTCCGAGAGCCGCTCGTGACCCCGTCGCAGTCCCCTGGCTACGCACACGGCAGCTGTGCTGAGTCAGCATTATTTCAAGGTCTGATTTTAAATCTTTGCTTCTCACACCCTCCACAGGCTCTCTCCAGGCTTTTTTTTCTCTCCGCTTCCTCCAATCGTCTGCTTTGCTATCCAGGCTGCCAAATTATTTTACCTCTGCCAGCACCTCCCCGTATGCAGCTCTTGCAGAAGAGACTCGGTGTGTCTCTCCAGCTCACCCGTTTCTTCTTATTTCACTTCAAATCAAACAACTCGCCCCTTGCAGAGCCCTCTATTCCTCATCTGTCCACGCTGTTCGGTGGGAAACAAATCCCACAGGACGAGGTTGTGTTGCAACCAGCTCACAGAGGGTGCAGGCACAGAGAGAGCCTTCACAGGGTGGCTTAACCTCTCGCAGTGTTTACCCTGGCAATCAGGGTCCTTAATCTTAGCAACAACGACTATCGGCTTGAAATTCAATAAATCTGCCTGGAATCGTAGTCCTTTGGGCTGGCTAGCTAATAAAAAACGGTTTAGCCATTCCAATGCACCTTATTGATACACATGGATAGTGACATGAGCTCTGGAAAACGTACCACAGCGTCTGCCTCCACTGATGCTATTTAACCCTTGGATGCGAAGGGCTGGGCAGCTTGGGCTTCTACTCACGCACGCTGACACTGATCTCTGAACCGATATTTCAATTCAGCCTCAGCTGAGCTCGTAACGGTCCGTCAGGCTGAAGGAACAGCTCGTTACAGCACTGCGGGGCTGCAACACTCAGTCTGGCACACAAGTCAGCTAACAAGCCCCAGTTCTGATARGAAATATTTTCTGGTATTTATTGTGCGTACCTAACCCGATACTATTCAGAGATTCACATGACCGCATCTCTGATCAAACTTGCCCAGCATATTAAAACTCACGCTGAAGTTTCTCCTACTTCATCGCTTTGCTCCAACTCAGTATTGATTCAGGAATCACTTTCTGCCTGCTACGGAAGCAAGTTCTGCAAGGCTCCTCTGACAGGGATGTACCCAGTATCGTTTTGGCAAGATCCTTACTGAGCCCAGCACTGCGTYAGCTCCGGGCGGTCCCTGTGCTCTGCTGCCTGCTTTGCTAAACACGACAGCTCAGACGTGCAGGTGAGTGGCTTGCAACACTGCAGGGGAGAGATTGCAGGGGGAAGGGAAGCAGCTCATGCCACCACGTCCCATCTCATCACACGCTCTCCTCCAGCAATGTCACCAAAGGTGACCCATGAGGAGCCTCGGCCCCAAGGGCTTTCGGAGAGGCGTCTAACAGCCTATCCCGTCCCCATCTTCTGGGCAGAGAGGCAGAAGGGTCTGCTCAAAGCATTCATGCCTGGAGCCGATTCTGCTGACAGCAGCCTGTGTTTAACTTATTTTGAGACTATCAACAGGTTGCACTTTCAGAAAGAGAGACTAGCAGCCTCCCTCCCAGGCAGGGCTTTGGAGAGGCATGAAGGGAGAGAGGGGTTTTAGCCATGCCAACGCCCCCAGGGCCTGCAAGGCCCCCCAAATCTCTTCCCAGGACACCTGCTCTCGGTGGCCGAGCCCCCGGCGGGGTCCAGGCAGATGGAGGTGCCGTGGGAGCATGACGGTGACAGGCTTGGACACCAAGAGCACGGCTGACCATGTTGTATTTCAGCCGCTTGCTTGGAAAAGGGCAGCCGCTCACCATCCCTGAGCTGCTGAAAGGGGGTTGATTTTCATCACTGACAGCTCTGGATATTAAGGGGATAAACAAATATAAAGTTCTGGGAAGGGAATGTTTATAAAGGGTAAAAGGAGAACAAACACATTGGCAGCGAGAGTATCCCTGCATGAAGGGGAGTGCACGCTCCTAGCTTGAGGGGGAAGGAAAACTTTGGGGCTAGTGTGCTGCTTATGGCGTAGTAGTCCTAAAATAAATGCAATTGTGTTGTGCAGGCTTTACTAGTCTACGTACATGGATTTTTTTATAGGAAGAAAGTGGCTGAGACACAGTCCAGAGCCGTAGTTTTTGCTGCACAGCACTACACCGCGGGCTCTGTTACGGTGGCCACTGCAGTGACGAAGCAGCATCAGAAAATCTGCGCTTAATCGGACCTGTGCTCCCCAGCCCCCCAAGAGTGTGCTGCACCAGAGGTTAATAAACGGGAAACCTAAAAATATCCCACTCTAGGGAAAACTGCGAACCTTGAAGTCCTTCATACAGGACTATCTCAATACCCCTCTGATTTCCTGTTGTAAAGGGCTTCCAAATGTTATAAGCTTTTAGTTTTTCTCCAAATGAAAAACAGTTCAAAACCATTAAAGGGCTGAGCTGACTTGATCCGAGATGCAGACCTTTACATCTCCCAGCAACCTTAAAACTCCCCCGGTTCGGATCGGCCGTTTCCATCCTATTACCCCGCTCCAGGAGCATCATGAAAGCGTTTGCCTTCACCTGACACAGAGGAACAGTCCCTGTGGTGCTTCTGAAACGCAGTCACAGTGTGAGAAACTGCCCTGAACCCTCACTTAGGTTTCTATTTTAGCTGTGGGCTTCGGAAAGCTCCTGATCCTCCTTTGCTGCTCTCCCCTTGGAAAATGGGGATCATAATAGCAACAATAACGGGTGCTGCTCTTACCCTGCTGACTTTACATGAGATCAGAATTTGGCCCTGCTTTTGCAAAAAGTCCTCTTCAAAATAACAACGGCAACAACTCCCCATGCAGTGTTATAATTATGCTGCTGCTGTTTTTATTTTTATCGATTTTCTGGCACCTCCAGCACAGCAGTTGTGAGAGCAAACATCGTGCAGTTTGACACGCTGCCAAGCCATCTCAGTGACGGTGAAATAACCACATTTTATTTATATGTCTGCTTTTCCCCCCATTGTTTTCATTTAAACCGACGGTGTCACTGGCGAGGGTCTCCGCTGACACGTAGGATTTCCTCGCCGCAGCCCTGTCTCAATGCTTCCCCACACAATGCGACAGTATTGAGATGTCAGAGTCTCTGTGCCTGATAAAGGTGTCAAGACAGATCCCGGTCCCAGGGACAACAGTGCGAACTCTGAGCCCTCCACAGCGGCTGCCAGCGATCCCCGCCGTACAGCCTCGCTGAAAGCCAAACCTCCACGCTGCCCCGGCTTTTTGTCTGACCCGAACAACCTCGGCTTGGCTGTTAACGCAGGTTGGGTTTTTTGGGCGCCCTATGCAGAGCATTTTCAGCTCTGATAATATTTCCATCTATTTTTGGTGAATGAGCAGCTACGTCAAAGGGCATTAAAGCAGAGCAGTGACTTCTCTGTACGAAGCAGCTCGGRTCGCTTATCAGCAATAACTGATGCATGTCACTTAGGCAACTTGGTCGTGTCAGGGGTCTCTGAGATGACCACAATATCCCAGATCATAACTATGATAGTGACTAGATCATCATAATCATAACTAGATACAAGTGACATTTAATCAGATTTTATTAAAGTAGTTAGCCCAGTTAGTGGCAGCAAACACACAAGAGTCCGTGGAGGCTGCGATAACTCYCATCAATAAAAGACAGTGATTCTGGGTGTTTGGTGGGTGAAGTCAGGGTGCTCGAAGCAGGCTGGCGGCTTCGCTTCAGGGTGCAGGGCGGCAACCCTGCCAGGGGAGTGGGTGCGTTGCCCATCTGCTGTGCGAGTCCTCAGGCTGAGCCAAAGCTTTGCGTGCAGTTTCTGTGCTGCCCCCGACCCACGGATCCCCCTTCAGCCCGCTCCCACCGCCTCTTTCCAGAAAATGCACTACCGTAGGGCCACAAAAGAAAACACACGGGTGCGTTTCGCGGCACGCGGTGCCACTCTGGAGCCGCAGTCGGAGCACTGCCGCGGGGTTTTGAGCCAACTTTAATCTCATATATATGGGAAAAGGGTGCCTGCTTCACCCCAGGGACTTGGCGGGAGAGCGCCGGGGCTGAGCCGCCGCCTGCCCCCAGCGGCACCCGGCCGCCCCCTTCCCCCTCCCGGCGGAGACCTCCCCCCCGCGCAGCCCCGGGGGCCGGGCGCGGAGCGGAGCGGAGCGGGCGGCGGGCGC